>CAJHQQ010003692.1:0-39494 GCA_905132885.1 Moricandia moricandioides
ATATTAAATTTTCTCTGTGATTGATTTGATAGGATATGGCTGCAAGAAAGTGAGGTGACAGTTATACTTAGATAGTATGTGAGTTTTTGTTTTTCAAAACTTCTCACACAGGCTTTGTTTGCTTGATGACAAGCAAAAGGTTAAGTCTGGGGGAGTTTATATACTATGGATTTTACCTATTTCACCTATAATATATATAGTATATTTAGAGTCTTTTATATGCATTTGGCATTGTTTTAGAGCATTTACAGGTCTAGGTACTTATTGGAAGCAATTGGAGCTTTTAGACAATTTTGGAGCAATTAGCACTACTCAGCAAAAACCCATAGTCGGATCCAGATTTATGAATGGACCGTCGATCGATGTCACACACTGTGCGGTCATCGACGATGAAGTCGGCTGAAAGATTGGGAAACAACAAGTTTTACCCAGAAGTCTCATTAATTGCAAGAGAAGTCCCATGCCGAATTTAGACTATTTATTAGGGTTTTCTATCTTTGTTAAACCCAAAGTTTATTATTCTGAAACTAGGTAGCCACAAAGTTACACAAGAGTTTTAGAGTTGAAACACATTGCTACATCTATTTGAGAGATAGATCTTATCATCATTACCAAGAAGATCTTGAACTCTTTATCTTTTTACTCATTGTATTGTATGCAATTTATTCATAATTTAATGATGTTCATTGTTGCTATGTCTGAGTAATTCATTATTAGATTTAGGGTCATTCAATGGTAGTAATGTATTGGTGATTTAATAAAATTGTTAGGGTAATCTTCTTTGATCTTTTTTTAAGTTTTACTTAATGCTAAGTTGAATTTGATCACTTCAATCTTAGAAATTAAGGTTCAATAGTGCAAGCGAGAGCATGGTTATAACCTCGAATCAATCTTAAACAATCTAAATAACTAGTAACAAACGAGAGTTGAATTAGAAGTTTAGAGAATATATTAAACCATGAAATTAGTATTGTTTAGAATGAGAATTGATCGACACCATCGTATTGATATCGATCGACGCTCAGCCGAGATGCGCGAGAGTGAACTCCTAAATTCTAAGGTTTAAATTCAGAACGAAACTTAATAAAACCCTAGCAATCTATTAAATTGCATTATTAAAATCTACCTGAGAATTTCACCTAAGTCTAGTGCCCTAAATTAATCTTCACAAACTAGATCAATTTTAAAGATCACTTTTATTGTTATTTTTATAATTCATCTAGCCTTAATTCAAAGATAATAAATCTATTGTGCAATCTTAGAGTATCTGTGGGTTTGATCCCTAATTACTATATTGAACCTCTTATTTGAGAGAGTAAAGTGGGAATATAAGGTTACTTTGAAAGTGAAATAAACCCCCACATCAATAAAACTTGATGATGAATCAAAATTATCCATCGAGCATCAGAGGAGATTGAACCCTAACATGAAGGAAGTAGTTAAGAAGGAGATCATGAAACTCTTAGAGGCAGGCATCATTTACCCTATCTGAAACAGCAATTGGGTCAGTCCAGTTCATGTTGCCCCGAAGAAAGGGGGAATTACAGTAGTAAAGAATGATAAAGATGAATTGATCCCTACTAGAACTGTAACCGGACACAAAATGTGTATCGATCAGATGTTAGAAATGCTCGCGAGCCACAAATACTATTGCTTTCTTGATGGATATTCCGGATTCTTCCAGATCCCCATACATTTGGACGACCAAGAAAAGACCACCTTTACATGTCCCTATGGAATGTTCACATATCTTAAGCCTAAACCAGACCACAAATACTAATTTTTGGCCGATTTTGCTTGTTTTTGAGCCTAAACCACACGATTTCTACACTCTCTACCTGTTCAACTCTTTATATCATTCAATCTTCAAGGTATGTTCTCCAAATCTCTTAGTTTAGGGAAATTTTTAGGGTTTGAAGAAAAATTAAATTTTGGTGGTTTTAATCGGGATGTAGAACGATTTCGGGTGCTGGAGTACTATATTAGGGACTATCCATCAATTTTAAACATGATTTGCACGATTTGAGTTGATTTTTTTATCTTGTGAACACTGATCCACGACAGAGCATTAATCAATGACCATGTGTCGAAGTCGATCGATGACCATGCGGTACCATCGATCGACGGTTGTTCCTTTAATTTCAACATCGATTCTGATTTGTGTTTTGTTTCGTTATATGCAGATGGACGAGAGAAGGACTAAAGCACGTTACGAGGTCGGTGGTCCCAACGCTTCACCACGGGGTCCTCCATACCAAGAGCCCTGGCCTAAGGAAGAGGAGGCTCTCCTTGTGACATTCGAGGACTATCCACATCCTCGAATAGCTGTGGAATCGAGGGAATGCACATAACGTCGCCTAAGTGAGGAGTGCGACGACTTCGTCAGTCAATATGAAAACGCCTGGTAAGGCGTGACCATCGAGCCAACTAAGTTTGCTGACAAGCGAACCCTGAAGAAACTGGGGCTCTACACCGACTTCAAGCAGATGGTGAAGGAGCTCGGATTAGGCACCATGGCTACTAAGCCATATTCTCTCTTCCGAGACCTGGTGAGGCAGTGCATCTCCATAGCTCAGGTGCTCTACAAGAGCCCCAGGGTGAAGATGGCACATGAGGCTACCCTGACCTTCTTCATCAGAGGCATCTGGTACACGATCCTCATCCCACAGTTATGCGAGATCTACGGCTTTGACATTGGTACCAGTGCCTGTGCGGTTGCTCCTTTTCCTGGTCTGCCTACTTTCTGTGGTCTCATCGGGACATGCCATTCTGACTTGGGCCCAGCTACTCAGACGGACGTCTGTCATTCCACCCTGCGCTACTTTCTGAAGGTCTTTGCCCACCCTCTTGTGCAAGATGGAACTCAACAAGGTTTGGGTTAAGGATCTGACACTTTTATACTATTCCGTCAGGGAATTAGTTGGGCTAGATGATTAGTTCTTTGTTCCACCAGAGACCGATCAGATGGTGAACATGGGGGCTATATTTTCTGAGCACTTGGCATCCATGAAGGATAAACCCTTCCACGGTTCGGGAGGGAAGAGGCAGACGATAGGGAGCCTCCTGACACCGATCTTCACTTTTCTTAACATCCGTCTAGAGGGAGCTATGGTGGAGAGGGGACTGCGGTTCATGGATGAGGGTTACCTGACGAGGTCCCAGTGGCTGAAAGAGGGACGCTTTTGGTCCTTTGTGGATGACGAGGGACCGAGGATGATACCATTACCGCTGCGAGAGGTGACAGACTTCTTTGATGATCTACAGCACCCCGCGTTCCATCCAGATGAACCCCGCATCCACACCGCACCCCTAAGAGTGCACCGTGGAAGGTAAAAGTCTGTGTGCTTCTGATTCCCCTCTCTCTCCCCTTCAGATTAAAGGAGTCGAACATGATTTGGTGGCTACAACCATTAAAGCTTGATTCATATGATCCTAGAAAGAGATAAAAAGGTCAAAGAGAAGTGAACATGATCTGGTGGCAAAACCAATTAGGGCTTGATTCATGGAAGCCTATCCAAATATCTCAGTCAATTAAGAAAATAAAATGATACCCTCAAAACAAGAGAGACATTGACTGAGAAGAAGCAAGAAGAGAGAGAGGAACGGAATAAGAGAAAACTACTTTTGTGTTCAGATACTTGCAGAGGTAGGAATCCATGTGTCCCTTGATCGATACTCCCAAAGTAAAGCCTGCACTTTTATTTTTTGCAAGGAAATGAAATCAGTAGAAGGTCCAATCAGACTAGTATTCGCTAAGTTGTTGGTAGAATATATTTGGTTGCTATACTAGGATAGGGTACTTAAAGTTTCTATGTGATTGATTTGATAGGATGTGGCTGCAAGAAAGTGAGGTGAGAATTATACTTAGATAGTATGTGAGTTTTTGTTTTTCAAAACTTCTCACATAGGCTTTGTTTGCTTGAGGACAAGCAAAAGGTTAAGTCTGGGAGGGGGAGGGGGTGATATACTATGGATTTTACTTATTTCACCTATAATATATATAGTATATTTAGAATCTTTTATATGCATTTGGCATTATTTTAGAGCATTTACTGGTCTAGGTACTTATTGGAACCAATTGGAGCTTTTAGACAATTTTGGAGCAATTAGTACAGCTCAACAAAAACCCAGAGTCAGACCCAAATTTATGAATGGACCGTTGATCGATGTCACACACTGTGCGTCGATCGACGATGAAATCGACAAAAAGAATGGGAAACTACAAGTTTTACCCAGAAGTCTCATTAATTGCAAGACAAGTCCTTGGCCGAATTTAGACTACTTATTAGGGTTTGCTATCTTTGTTACTAAGCTTATTATTCTGAAGCGAAGCAGCCACAAAGTTACACAAGAGTATTAGAGTTGGAACACATTGCTACATCTATTGGAGATAAAGATCTTATCATCATTACAGAGTAGATCTTGAACTCTTGATCTTTTTACTCATTCTATATTCTGTGAAATTTATTCATAATTTAATGATGTTCTTTATTGCTATGTCTGAGTAATTCTCTGTTAGATTTAGGGTTATTCAATGGTAGTAATGTATAGGTGATTTTATAGTATTGTTAGGGTAATCTTCTTGGTTCTTTGTTTAAGTTTCACTTAATCTTAAGTTGAATCTGATCACTTCAATATTAGAAACTAGGGTTCTATAGCGCAAGCGAGAGCATGGTTATAACCTTGAATATATCTTAAACAATCTAAATAACTAGTAACAAACTAGAGTTGAATTAGATGTTTAGAGAATATATTAAACCACGAAATTAAGTATTGTTTAGAATGAGGATCGATCTACGCTATCGCATTGCTATCGATCGACGCTCACCCGAGATGCGTGGGAGTGATCTCCTAAACTCTATGGTTTAATTTCAGAAGGATACTTAATAAAACCATAGCAATCTATTAAACTGCATTATGAAAATCTACCTGAGAATTTCTCTTAAGTCTAGTGCCCTAAATTAATCTTCACAAAACAAACCAATCTTAAAGATCGTCTTTATTGTTATTGTTATAATTCATCTAGCCTTAATTCGAAGATAATAAATCAATTGTGCAATCTTAGAGTCAGTGTGGATTCGATCCCTAAGTACTACATTGAACTCTTATTTGAGAGAGTAAAGTGGGAATATAGGGTTTATTTGAAAATGAAATAAAACCACACATCGTCTGCTGGCGATGAGGCGTGGTTGCATACTGGCGACGAGGCGAAGAATAAGTGTGGTCGCATGTAGGCAACGAGGCGTGGTCACTTGCTGGCGACTAGGCGTGGTCTCCTGCTGGCAATGAGGTGAGGTCACCTGCTGACAACGAGACGTGGTCGCCTGGTGGCGACGTGGTGTGGTCGCCTGGTGTCGTCACGAGGTGTGGTCGCCTGTTGGCGACAAGGTGTTGTTGCCTGGTTGCGAAGAGGCGAGGTCGCCCACTGGCGACGAGGCATAGTCGCCCACTGGTGACGAGGAGTGCTTGCCCACTGGTGACGAGGCATAGTCGTCCACTGGTACGAGGAGTGGTCGCCTCTTGGCATTGTAGACAAGAGATCATGATCTCATCCTCTCTTTGATGTTCAAAGACTCGTGTACTCTTGGAACTATTTTGTTTGCTTTACAAGAGCTGTTTCCGTAACAATTTTCAGAAAGTTGTGTTATGGAAGATTATATCATTGATTATAATATGATGTTTTCCCGCGGAAACTTTTAGAATTTTGTTTAACGGAAGATTTTTTCGTAAAACTAAAACTCGTTATTTATCGCAAAAATGTTCCACAAGAACGTTTTTTTGATCTTTTCATGATTGGATAGATATTCTTTTATTCTTTGTCCATTATGAAATATACGAATTTTGTTTTTGTATCCTTATGCAAACAGGTTTGGCTTATGCCGTATAGTTTCTTTGACATTTCTCTTTCATTCTTCTTAAGGCTTAATTTCTCGGAGGATTTTAGCAATTGATTTTTCCATGACCGATTTTGACCCCAAAAATAATGAAGGAAGTTATTGTCTCATGGAATTATGAAGTATTGGATGTTCGTGTGGTTGTAGCACACTTACTGGAATATAAATGGATCGATTAAAGTGCAAAAAGGACGCATATGTGGTTAGATATCTAAGTTGAACATGGTACCATTGACACACAACATGGATGTAAGGATGGAGTCAATCCGCTTGTTAGTGGTGCGTTGGTGAAGGCCAAGCTTTGTTCGACTATGGGTGTCGCATTCTTTGTGTGACATGAAATCGCCCAACATTAAGAATGGGTTCGAGGAAGAGATCAGATTTGGTCGTGAAGTATATATGGTGATTTTCAAGACGCATGTCATTATCAAGATGTTTCAATGATCGTGGAGAGTGCAGGCAGACTTAATGACTTGATCGTGTTTCCAGATAAATGGTTCAAAGCAGTTCTTGAAGAATAAATTGGTTGGCTCAATGTCGAATTAACATGGATTGGAAAAAAGTTGAAGGTAGCGCAAGAAGAAGAAGGAAAGCTAGTTTTTCAGAAATATGAGGAAGTAATTAGCGATTTCAATAGTATCAGCAATAAGAACAGAATAGACAACAAGTACTAATTATTCTTAGGACCATCATGGAAGGAAAAGTTGAGCAAAGAGAGGTAGTGGTATAATGTCTCTGGAAGAAAAGATTCCAAAGAAGTTAAGCATGTGAAGTTAGGCCTGGGCATTTTACCCGGACCCGAAAACCGAAATATGAACCAACCCGAAAAAATTGGTTCAGGTCGGGTACGTGTAATGTCATTTTACCCCATTGGGTTTTGTTGTGGAGGACCCCCGGGTCTCGGACCCGACCCGACCCAAACCCGAGACCCGATAGGGTATCCAAAATACCCAAAACTTCTAGTATATATTAAGTTATATAGTTGTTTTTAGTATATTTTTGGTATTAAGAATATATATATTTTTTAAGTTTGGGGTTTGGGTTTTTTGGTATAGTTTTGGGTTGCATGTACAATTTTATATTTTTAAAAATATAGTTCAAGTAACCGAATAAATTTTAGGTATTTTTCATGTCTTCGGATCAATTTTAGGTTTTTGAATATTTTTAGATTTTTTGAATATTTTTAGATTTTTTGTGTGTGTTTTGGGTAATTTTCGGACAAGACCGGGCATGACCCAAACCGAACCCGAACCAAACCCGACTCGGATCTGAACCTAATCTTAACCAAAAAAATTCTATTTACCCTATTTGTTCCAGCTATCTAAGACCCGAACCAAAAAATTCTAATTACCCTATTGGGTCTAAATATCTACGACCCGAAGGACCCGGACCCGACAATACTCGATCCGAACCCGATCCGAAGACCCAAATGCCTAGGCCTAAATATTATTTTGGTTCATGAGTGAAGTGTCCGAAGAAAGCGATGGTTAAATCAAGGAAAGGTTACGACCATTCTCATTGGTCGAGGATGAAGAATCCAACAAGATCAGAAACTTTGTTGGCTTGGTGGGAAAGAATCACCCTATAAAGGGCTCTGCAAGTTGGTTAAACTATTCAATGGTTTGCGGTGCAGTAAGAGTGAAAATGAGTTTGTTGTTGTTAGTGCGATCAAGATAATAGTGCTTTTTCATGGACCCTTATGAGATTATAATTAGTTAATTTATTAATGTGTTATCACATATTCATCTTGGCGATTGAGAAAAATAATGGATTGGATGCAGTTCTGAAGATGTTGCGAGGAAGGTATTTACGAATAATTGGAGTACACAGAGTGAGAAATCAGATGATCGTATCCGTTCAAAGAATAAGTGGCGGTCATGGTTTTTGGGATTCTGGATGCAAACTAGAAGAAACATTTTTGGTTGGCATAGTCGGTTGCATGAATGAAGGTGACTTGAGTATTGGAATATTCCGGCCAGATCCATTATTTTGGACCAAAGTGTGGGTGGAATTAAATCTCCAGTTAAAAGTGATAAAGAGAAAATGGAATGGAGGAAACCCAAGATTTGTTACAGTAAGTGGTCAGAGTGCATGGAAGAAAAATACATGCAACGTGTTCAGAGTTGTTTCAGGCACTAGTTATTTGGTAGTTGGTCGAACCTAAATTCGAGGATGAATTTATTTTGAGTGGGAGAGAGTTATAACAACCCAGTCTCATAGTATTTTAAATTTTGAAGGAAATAAATTGTGAGATGTTTAATCTACAAAAAAGTGTATTTTTAAGTGTGGAAACACTTGTATTCGTAAATGTTGGAAGAATAATTTGTATTTAAACTAAGTGTCGGATCTTCAGTGAGATCATCTTTCAAATTTGGTATGGTCTGGGTGACGGAAAACAATCATGGAATGGTATGAGCATAAGTAAGGAAAGATCGAGACCATAAGGCCAATTAAAGAGGTTTCTGTTATTTTAGAATGCGGGTTCCAAGTATGGCAAGTTTGACTAATCATCACTGACGGGATTATACAAAAGGAAGGTCGGGTATGCAGGAGTCACATAAGGATATAATTTTAGAGATTTGGTCAAGACTTTGAGAGCAAGTTTTGACCAAGCCAAATAAGGAAACTGCATTTAATTTCCGGTTTGGTGAGCAAGTCCACGAGTAGTATAAAAAAGACCTCTAGTTCTTATTCTAGACACAACTAAAAAAGTGAGTCTTAAAGAGAGGGCAGAGAAAGAACGTGGTTCTAAAGAGAAAGTTTAGGAAGTGATCTTAGCAACTCGATAGCATAGTTATTAGCAAACTAGGTCTGTATATGCTAGGATATATGAATGAAGCGTTTTAGGAAAGTTTGTTCTTAGAAGTGATCTTCAGGTATCAATGAATGTTCTTTGTGGTCTTAGGATATGAAATGCTAGATTTTGGGAATTGATGGGAGCATAGGGTATGATCTAAAATGAATGCCATATTAGACGAAAAAAATGTTAAGGGAACCAGTTAAGATAAGAAGTAAATAAAGAGAGTACGAAATTAAAAAAATGATATGAAACAAGGAAGATATGTTTTGGCTTTGGGGCGTAAAAGATGATATGATGATTTTGTCTTCGGGCCGTATGCACCTTCGGGTCGTAGGTTAACTTCGCCCGCAGGTTGGCTACATGTCGTAATGGATCGACGGGTCACATGTTTAGCTTCGGCCACAGATTTTGCTATGACCGTAGGTTTGGCTACAGCCGCAGGTTGATGGACCTTTGGGTCGGAATGTTAAGTTGTTAGTTTTGAATGCCAAAAATGAATAAGTAATAGGAAAAATGGCTAAGTAAGAAGTGATGGAAACCGATAGCTAGGTTGATATAATTGAATTTCTAGGTTGTTACAATGGAACGTGGATGATTCTTGAGTTTCATGTGGACGGTTTTGAGCGTCCTCACTATGTAATTTTGTGTACTCATGCCTCCTTTTGCGGATGCAAGTAAGGTTGATTGTGCGGACTGGAGCGCGAGACTATAAAGACCATTGGAAAAGGGTATTTTGAATTTGGGTAATGTTTGGGAGTATTATAAAGATCTTCTTATAGACAAAAAATGTTTAGTATTTAATCTCATATTTCATTAATAAAGTGGCAATTTTTATGCATTTCATTGTAAAAATTTAGCTCGATCTTTACTTAGAATTTTCAGAATGTTTTTCAAATATTCTCGGGCTGGGGTGTTTCACTAAGCGTAGGGTGATGGATTGAGGGTTAAGCGATCATGAGCCAAATAACTATTTAAGCGTGAGCCTAGAACTCAAAATACACATGTAGATCAGCCCACTTTCGTAGCATCTCACCTTTTATTCGGAAAACTTAATGCCTAAACTTTCATTTGGATTAGAATATGATGACAAACATTATGCTAAGATTCGATATATTCACAACACTCCCTAACATCTAAAATTGTTGGTTAGGGACGATTTGCCCATTGAAATTATTCCTTTCAGCCTAAAATACTTTTGATGAATATATTAAACCTAGAATCAAAGACTAAGTGACCAGTTTAGTGCATGCCTTAAGTTAAACAGTGAATGAAGGCAATCAAAACATAAACTTTATTTGAATTCAGCTCATAGTTCTTGACACCCTAACACCGTAGACCCAACAATCGACTTCATGATGCACATAGATAATAAATGGAGACAACATGATGATAGATTTCAGGAATAATAGAATATGGTTCAGGAATCTTCTCAAGAGTGTGTGAAGGTCCTTCTCCCTTAACAAGATGACAAAAGGGTATTTATGTATTTTAATCCAAACTCTGTCAAATTAATCATACGAACTACTCTTTCCAAGAGAGGTCAAATTGTAGTATTTTGGATCAAATCCACAGGAAGCATAGGCACACAGTAAACTCAATACAATCGTAATTAAGCTAGAAAAATATATAAATAAGCCGTAAATAAACTATAGCAAATAATTGATTGATTGGTAAGTAAACAATAATAATAAATACCTAGATCTAGGGTTTCAGGTAAGTGGATAATAGAGGATAGAAGCTAAAGGTATTAATCATAGAACTCGATATCTAATGTAAAAGACGGCCAACTCTCGCTGCGAGTCTAATCTATTTACTAAGTCTGATGTCTCAGCTCTCGCTTGTTGACAAATAATGACCGTCGATCGATGGCAATGATCCTGCGTCGATCGATGGTCTCTTGAGTCAAGCTTTATGAGGTAATTTGATAAGTTCACTAAATTAGCTAAATCAACTCTCGTTTGTTTCTCTCAACCTAGGTCAACAGGATTAATTCTGGTAGTAGACCATGCTCTCGCTTGCACCTAACTATCCAATGATCAATGTTCTAGTAAGTTACTCTAGAACACAAGCAATAAACACAATTTTATTGATAGATCTAATAATCACTCTAGCAATTCTATTGCTTAGCTAATCCATCAATACCATTATAAACCCTAAACCTAACAAGAGATCTTCTCAGCCATGATCTTTTTCACATATATCATAGATGAATAGATTATATATAATATAAAATCAAAGGAGTTCCAGGAGGACTCTGAAGGAGGTCCTCCATTCTCTCTTAACCCTAGAACAATGAATAAAAGAAAGCTTGTTGCCTAAACAATTGCATAGAAACACATAAATAGGGTTTTACATCATGTAGGGGCATTCTGGTAATTTATGGTGGCTTCTAGGCTATAGTCGGTCTTGAAAAATGTTGGGCTTGTCTTCTGGGTTCATCATCGATCGATATTAAGGCTGCACCGTCGATCGACTCTAATTCATCTCTCGACAGCTTCTTCTGGCGAGGCAGACATACCACTCACCAGTAAAACGGGCATAACTTTGGCTTTAGGATCCTGATTATCCTCAAACCCGTGGGCATTGAATAGCTAACTCAAATCTCTATCATCTATCTAAATATTAGCTCAGTCCGACCGTGGGAAGGTCTCCATAGATAGTTAAACATCTGAAGCATCTGAACCTGAAAATCACTGAAGTTCTCAAGAACGTACCTGAACCTGAAAATACTATACAACATACTCCAAACACATATAATAGAATCTAAATAGGACTGATATCATGGAACAATAATGCTAAATATTAGGCCATATCAACTCCCCCAGACTTAACCTTTTACTTGTCCTCAAGAAAACAAGGCAGCCTGTGAAAGAGGATTGAAAACCGAGGACTCACATAATGTCTAAGTATAACTGTCACCCTACTTTGTTGCAACCACATCCTATCAAGTCAATCATAGAGAAAATTTATTTACCCTATCCTTGTATAGCAACCAAATTCATTTTACCAACAACTTAGCAAATACTAGTATGACTCACCACTCTATTGATTTCATTTCTTTGAATAAAATAAAAGTGCAGGCTTTACATTGGGAGTATCGATCAAAGGACATATGGAGTCTTACCCTTGAAATTCTGGACAACTAGGGACAAATTCTTCTCTGATCCCTTTCTTCCCTCTTTTCTCTCTTCTTTGAATTTTGTTAGATCTCAAATCCACAAACATTATGTTTAACACAAACATTATGCCATCTTCTTTTCCATTTTCTTTTTCTTTTCTTTTCTTTTTTCTTTTTCTTTTTAGGCAAAGTTGTAGGCGAATAGTGGGGTCATCGGTAATGTACCTTCCCTAGCTTCCAACAATGTGTGATCATTCCTCCGAATTAGAACAGTGGGGTCATCGGTAATGTATCTACCCCTATGCATCTCGGGAAATCATCTCAATCTTTTAAGCTTTTAGATAGATGTGAAAGAGAGAGAGAGAGAGAGAGAGAGAGAGAGAGAGAGAGAGAGAGAGAGAGAGAGAGAGAGAGAGAGAGAGAGAGAGAGAGAGAGAGAGAGAGAGAAAGGAACCAGAGGTGCAATGACTTGTACCTACAGACTTGCAGAAGGAATCCGATCCAGTGTATATCAAGCCCCAAAGCAAGCAAATAATGTCAGGATTAGTGTTGGAAATCAGCTTCGGTTCCTTCAATATTTCTAAGCAAGTGTGATATAGCGGCAGGATGATCCACTTTTGCATCTCTAGTAATCTCTGCAAGCAACCTTCTAAGAATGGTGCTAAAGTGTGGTTAGTCAATAATAAATCTTGATCATAGTCCCCTTCTTGACTCATAAAAACTTATATATATATATATAGTAAATAAGACTCAAAACAAATCAAATAGCATCAGCGAACGTCCCCTAGACTAAATTACATTGTCTCCAATGTAATCTGTCCCGGATTGGTTAGGAAAAAACAAATCATAAGTAAATAGCTTAAGAGAGAAACTCGTTACCAGATTCTGTAAAAGAGTATCGATCGATGTCACGATGTTGATGTCAACCGATGGTCATGTTCCATGGTCGATCGATGTTGATTCTTCAAAATCGATCGATGGTTCACCTGTAAGTTTCTACTCCTTTTTTAGAATAAGTATAGAAAATAAAACTCCAAATAGAACACAATATCAGTAAACCTCCCCCAGACTTAAACAACACTATCACCAATGTTATACAGTCTCAGAGTGGTGAAGAAAATAAATCAGAAGGACCAAATTTAACAAGGAAAAATGATATACCTGCTTTCTCATGGTGACCGTCGATCGACATAGTTAAATGGCGATCAATCGGTACTAGGGTTACTCCATCGATCGACAGTCTCATATTAGTGAAGAAAATAAATCATATGGACCAACTTTAACAAGGAAAAATGATATACCTGCTTGCTCACGGTGATCGTCGATCGACACAGTTAAGTGGCGATCGATCGATACTAGGGTTGCTCCATCGATCGACAGTGATCAAGTGTCGGTCGATTCTCTGTGCAGACTATATTCCTCGGATTATTATTATTCTTATTTTTTAAGAAACCTGCAATAGTAAAATAAAATCTGAAATTAGACTAATATAATTAAAAACTAATTAAAAAACTTACTAAACAGAGGGTTGCCTCCCACTCAACGCTTGTTTATAGTCTTTAGCTTGACGTTTAGGAGTTCTTATTCAATTCTGATGACATTGGGGACTTGTTCCAAAACAATTCCCAATATCTGATATCTTGAGCTTCATCACCCGTTTTGTGAAAGCCTCCATAGACTCTTCTACTTTGTCTACCATCTCAGCGATAAGGAGTGATCATAGCTTTGTAAATGGCTGTAAGAAGCATCTGCTGCGCACTCTGTATTTCCTGACACCATCTGAGAAGTGGGGCTCTGATCCGTGATGAGTGTCGATCGTTGCTCTAGTCTTAATGTCGATCGATGTTCCAATGGTGGTGTCGATCAATTCACCAATGATGGAGTCAAGCGACGCTGCGACCGATGGTCCTTGGTCAACGTCACCTTCATACTTCAATGTCTCTGAGAAACAATTATATGCTGAAGATCATCAAATACCTCAACGTAGAGATCCATATGCACATTTCCATCTGGTGGAGTAGAAAATTCAACCTCAAAAACAGCACTGGGAACCACAAATTTCACAGGGTCATGTACAATCTTCGCTCATTTGTTAAAACCAGCAGCTTTTTCTGTGCAGATAAGTGGTCGTAGATGTTCAGGGACAGCAAGGTGTGAGGTCTCATACCTGTGCATTCTCTTCTCAAGAGATTCCAGCTCAACTGTGTAACATGGTTCGTCCAATAATAAGTGTCGATCGATATCACCTGTGTAGTGTCGATCAATGCAGTCGAGTTGGTGCAGATCGATGCTAGTTTTTGGTGAAGTTTCCAGATCTATTGTGTGCTGATCATCTACAAGCTTCTTCTCCGAGTTCTGATGCATATATTCAAACCATTCTTCTAGCTCCATAGTGGCTTTCCTACTCGAATCTAAATCACTAAATTGTTCTTTATCCTTTGGCTCCAAGAGATCTCAGATGGTGATTTTTCTTTCTACATCCGGAGCATGATAACAACTTGATACATCGGTTCTCTCTAGTGTTGAGTCTGCAATGTCCTGAAGATAACTCGATCTTTCATGGATTTCGAGGGCTGTCGATCGACAACCGGGGTTAGTGTCAATCGATGTTGAGGTCTTAGGGTCGATCAACGTTGAGATCTTAGTGTCGACCGACGCCAAATTCAGATCACTAACATCGACTTCTTTTTCTCTGCTCGACTCAGATCCATGATGCTTAACACCCATTGCTATAACTTACTCGAGAAACTATCTTGGAACCTTGTCTTCTTTATTTATTTGCCAATTTTCAAGGATCTTGTCCCGCTTATTGTTGATCTCTTTTTATCGAGCTGCTGCAGCTTCATCGCTAAATTCATAAAGGAATGCTCTTTAAATATCATCCCAGCGGGTCAGAGATCGTGGTTCCAGTCGACTAAACCAGCTAAATGCATTCCCATAGATAGAATACGGGAATATATTGCAGAGCATGTGGTATTCAGACACTTCATTCTTCTCTCTCTTTGAGACTAGATCCGCAAGTTCTTTTATGTGTTCCTTCGGATCTTCATAAGGCAAACCCTGAAAAGAGTTATGAGCTGCCCAGTCATACCATTCACGCCTCATCTGGAAGTCATTTATCTCAGTAACAGCAATGACATCAGGGATCACAGCACCCTGTGGATAATCAATTGTCATGTACTGCAGCGAAGGCGAACTTCTTCGTCTCGTAAGATCCTATTAAAATCAGCTTCAACTATGAGTAATTCAACATTCTCTGTCTTCCTGCAAGTACTATCGATCGACGGCAAAGTGTGGGTGTTGATTGATATCATGAGGTTGGTATCGGTCGACGGTGAAGTATTGGTGTCGATCGATGCTCGCTTCTCTTTGCTAACGATCACTGCTTGGAGGCTGTCGACTGTCCTCGTAGACTTATGGATCGTGCGCGAATCAGCAAGTTCCTTTTGTGAAGAACCCAAAAATCCTCGCCTCATTGCTTCATGTTACTATTATGTATGTACCTTCAACACAAGAAATTTTTTTTATGTAACTAAACTAATATAGAAAAATACCTAGACTAAATCAAACAAATTGCGTCTAATGGTGAATCCTTGCTCCCCGGCAACGGCGCCAAATTTGACAGGAGGGGTTTTATGTATTTAGGGATCGAATCCACAAGGAGCATGGGCACACAATAAACTCAATACAGTCGTGATTAAGCTAGGCAAATAGATTAATAAGCAGTAAATAAACTTTACCAGATAATTGATTGATTGGTATGTAAACAATAATAGTAAATAGCTAGATCTAGGGTTTCAGGCAAGTGGATTATAGATGATAAAATCTAAGGGTATTAATCATAGAACTCGATATCTAATGTAAAAGACGACCAACTCTCGTTGCGAGTCTAATTGACAGGGTGTGTTTATTGTTCTAGCAAGGTATAAATATCCTAAACAATTAATTATCAAATTAACCCTTAATCCTAACACACAAAACAATACTCTTGCCAAGAGAGATCAAGTGTATTACTTTGGGATCAAATCCACAGAGAGCAATGACACACAATAGATTTCTTATTTCTAAAGACTAAGCTAAATGATTATATATATTGGTAACAAGTAATCAGTTTAAGGAAATATTTCTTATTAGAAGGTATAGATTGAATATGAAAATATGCTAATAATGTAAATATGAAAATATGATAATAGACTAACTAGATGCAAATGTAAATATGATAGATTTAGGGTTTCATGATTAATGGATTATAGAGAATAGGAAGCACGAAAATGTAAATATTCTAGAACTCAAATATTAACTATTCTGACCCTTTTAACTCCAACTCTCGTATGCGAGCAAAAGGAAAGACAATCGATCGACGACTAAGGTCTGATGTCAATCGATGTTGAAATCAGAGGTAAGTGTGAAAGAGATTTGATATGTTCACCAAGCTAATTATACCAGCTCTCGCATGTGCCTAACAACATAGTTCAATGGAGTCCATTCTGGCACAGAACCTACTCTCGTAGTCGTCAATTTCGAGATCCAAGTTAGCTACTCTAGAATGCAAGCATTAAGCATAACTAAATTGATTGATATTAAATTAACCTAGCAATCCTACTTTTGGGCTAATACATGATTCCTATCATTCAACCCTAAATCTAGTTGATACCTACACATACATAATTAAAGTAAGAACAATAGTCTGACTATAATACATAGATAAAATACTAGGGTGGTTCCAATACAAATCTCTCTAGGGAGTTATGAATCTTCTCCCCTAAAAACTATAATAGAATAATAAAAAATCTAGAACCTCCCTCTCTTGTGTAATACATGTATAAATATAAAACTATTTAAATCTAGGTCAAAACTCGTCCAGGGTAATCTTGTAATCTTGTGTCTTATCTCTAACTTTGGCTTGAAATCAGCTGTCTGTGAATTGATTACCGATCGATGGCAAGTGTGCAGCATCGATCGATCTTGGTCATGTAACATTGGTCGACGCCAAGGTTGTGTTGTCGATCAATGACAGTCTTGTACTTTGACTCTCGCAATGATCAACTACGGATTATACTCCTCTAAATTCTCCAAAAGCTCCAAGTATCTTCATATATCTCCAAAACGTACCTGACCTGAAAAGACCTTAATACATTGCCTAGACACACATAATAAACCCTAAATAGAACCTATAACATGGACTAAAACTAGTAATAAATAGGCTATATCAACTAGTAATAAATAGGCTATATACAGCGTCCTCTGTTTCATCGTCTCTCTGAGGTGATTGAACATTATCTCTATATCATCATCTGTCTCCATTGTTTCCATGAAAAAATTCCCAATGTGTGAGTATAATAAACTTCAACAAAAGAAATATCTAGAGAAATTTTAAAAACTCTTTTAGCAAAGCTATCTATCTCCTTTTCATTGCCTTCTCGACGTTGATGTTTGGGGATATTTTGACTCCTCTTTGAGTGTCCCTCATCTTCTCTATCAAGATCCATAGCTTCAGATGTGTCGGTATTCTGTTCTGAAACTGTCACAGTTGGATGCACAATCAGACTTGCATCGAGTTTCGATAGTCGAACTGGGTTTATCTCCTGTAGATTGATGTTGTGGTTGCAGTGTCGATTAATTCTTCTATCTCTCTGTCGATCGATGTCACGAGTCTGGTGTTGATCGAAGTTAGTCGATTCACACGAAGCCACTGATTCTGTAGGGTTCACTGTCGATCGATGCACACTGATTGGTGTCGAGCGATGCGAATGAGAAGTGCTGAGTGATATGGAATTTTCCACACGAAAAAATCGCTGTCTTGGGGCTTCTCTCGCTTGACTTCCTGCCATAAATCATCATCAATTAATGCATTGACGTGGTGCTTTTGTCCAGCCTCTATTTTCTCCTTAATCAAGCTCTCATGCCTCCTAATGGTCTCACTTGTTTGCATCACTTGTTTCTCCAATTTCTTCACATGGGTGCTGACGTTTTCGAACTTGGTATTGAGGTTGTGGTACATACCATCTATCTTTCCATTTAAATCCACAGTTATCTTCTGTTGTACCTCTAAAACTCTGTCATCCATTGCTTCAATCTTGCTTTCCTGAGCTTCTGGAGGAGGATTCTGGTAGTAGGAAGATTCATAAGTCCTGTTCTTGTTGAAGGGTTTTCGCTGTAAACTCTGATTAAAGTTACGTCTCTGACCAGTACCATAGGAGTCCCTATTGAAACCTGGATTCCCTTGTCTCTGGAAACCATTCCCATCAACGTAGTTCACATCCTCTTCTTCAATCTCATCTTCTCCATATTGAAACCTGGATTCCCTTGTCTCTGGAAACCATTCCCATCAACGTAGTTCACATCCTCTTCTTCAATCTTATCTTCTCCAGACTCAATTGCTTCTACTTCTGCAAAAGTAACCTCCTTCTTGAGACATTTATGAACACTATCCAGTTTTGCCTTGACCTCTTCAATTTTCTCCTTGCTCATAGTTGGAGCTGATTTCCTTCTCTGAAAATCTGTATCTTGGTACTGCTATTAGATTCCAGATTCTCAATCAATCTTGTAGCTTCTTCAGGGCTCCTGCTGCTGAAATCCCCCTCACTAGCAATGTCCAAAGCCATCTGATACTGTAATCCAATACCTCTAAAGAAAGTGCTAAGAAGCTGCACATCGTTGAACCCGTAATGTGGACAGTCTCTCTGATATGACTCGAATCTGATCCATGAGTTTCTGAAAGATTCTGAAGGTTCGTGTGAAAAAGTAGCAATCTTGCTCCTTAGATCTTCTGCTCTCGCGTCATCAAAGAAGTTAAGCAAGAAAGCGTTCTTGATGTCAATCCAGAATGTCAGAGATCCTAGTGGTAGCTGCTTAAGCCAATATGAAGCTTCTCCAGCAAGTGAGTACTTGAAGAGCTTACAGAAAAGATAATCCTCAGGGACTCCATTGGCTTTAATATCAGTCACAAGATCCTCAAATCGCTCCATATGATCCATAGGTTGCTCTTGTCGTCACCCATGGTAAGGCGTATGCGCTACAAGTATGAAGAAAGCGGGCTTGATCTTAAAATCGTTTCTCTGAAAAGATGGAGGACGAATGGCAGATCTGTTGGCGTCGAACTGGTCTGGAAGTTCTGGTCTGGACGGTTGTAATCAGTCAGCTTTCTTTGAGCAGCTTGGACGTTAGCTTCAGCTTTAGCCAATGCAGCGTCTGCTTCTACATCAGGGATTACAGCCCCCTGATCGTCTATCTTTTGACCTGCTGCGTTACGCAGATGACCGTTGAGGTCATGCAAGTCTCTATTCTCATTCTGAACCACTACAATAGGCGCAACCAACTTAACTCGTCTGCCACCATCAATCAACGTGGGTAAGATGTTGTCGATCGATGTTCACTATCATGTCGGTTGATGCTAGAGTTCTGATGTCGGTCGATTCTGTCCATAAAGATGTGTCGCTTGACGCTGAGTAGATGCCGTCGATCGATGCTTGTCGTCTTTCTTTGCGGATCGTACGTTCGAGTTCTTGTGGGTCTGAGAATAGTAATTCTTGTCCCTTATTGCTCCTGGTACTCTTTTGCATGCACCTGAAAAACAAAGAAAAAGAAAAACTTAGTAACTTGAAAGTAAAAATGAACCTAGACTAAATCCTCGAAATTAATCAAATGGCGATCAATGCTCCCCGGCAACAGCGCTAAATTTGACAGGGTGTGTTTATTGTTCTAGCAAGGTATAAATATCCTAAACAATACTCTTGTCAAGAGGGATCATGTGTAATACTAAGGGATCGAATCCACAGAGAGCAATTGCACACAATAAATTTCTTATTTCTAATGACTAAGCTAGATGATTATATAAATTGGTAACAAGTAATCAGTTTAAGTAAATATTCCTTATTAGAAGGTATAGATGCAATATGGAAGTATGCTAATAATATAAATATGGAAATATGATACTAGACTAACTAGATGCAAATGTAAATATGCTAAATCGAGGGTTTCAAGCTTAATGGATTATAGAGAATAGGAAGCACAAAAATGTAAATATTCTAGAACTCAAATATCAACTATTATGACCCTTTTAACTCCAACTCTCGTGTGCGAGAAAAAGGAAAGACCATCGATCGACGGCTAAGGCCTTATGTCAATCGATGGTGAAATCAGAAGGAAGTGTGAACAAGATTTGATATGTTCACCATGCTAATTAGACCAGCTCTCGCTTGTGCCTAACAACGTAGTTCAATAGAGTCTATTCTGGCACATAACTTATCTCGTATTCGTCCAAGTTCAACTTTCAAGATCCTAGTTAGCTAGTCTAGAATGCAAGCATTAAACACAACTCAATTGATGAATAGTAACTAAAACTAGTGATGTGGGATTTTATTTCACTTTCATATTAACCCTATATTCCCACTTTACTCTCTCAATAAGAGGTTCAGTGTAGTACTGAGGGATCGAATCCACATTGACTCTAATATTTCACAATAGACTTTTGGTTTTCGAATTAAGCTATATGAATTATGACAATAAAAATAACAGTGATTTTAAGTTTGATTTAGTTTATAAGGATTTAATTTTAGAGATTATACTTAGGGGAAATTTTCAAGTAGGTTTAGATAATGCAAACTAATAGATTGCTAGGGTTTTATTAAGCATCAGCTTGAATTCAAAACCTCAGGGTTTAGGAGATCACTCTCGCGCATCTCGGCTGAACGTCGATTGGTGGCAGTAGTACGGCATCGATCGATGCTCATTCTAAAACGTACTGGTTTTGCGATTTGATTATGTCTCTAAACTTCTAGTTCAACTCTCGTTTGTTACTAGTTAATTAGATTGTTTAAGATAGATTCCAGGTTATAACCATGCTCTCGCTTGCGCTATAGAACCCTAATTTCTAAGATTGAGGTGATCAAATTCAAATTAGCATTAAGTGCAACTTAAACAAAGAACTAAGAAGATTACCCTAACAAGTTCTATAAAATCAGTAATACAATACTACCATTGAATAACCCTAAATCTAATATAAAACAACTCAGATATAGCAATAAAGAACATGAATAAATTCTGAATAAATTGCATAGAATAAACTGAGTAAAAAGATAAGGAGTTCAAGATCTTCTCTGTAATGCTGATCAGATCTCTCTGTCCAATCAATGTATTCCAACTCTAAAACTCTGGGGTAACTTTGTGGCTGCCTAGTTTCTGAATAATACAACTTAGGGCTTAACAAAGATAGAAAGCCCTAATAAATAGTCTCAATTTCGGCCAGAGACTTGGCTTGCAATTAATAAAACTCCTGGGTAAAACTTGTAGTTTCTCAATATTTATGCTGAGTTCATCGTCGATCGACGCACGGTGTGTGACATCAACTGATGGTCTATTCATAAATCTGGATCTGACTCTGAGTTTTTTTCTGGGCAATCCTAATTGCTCCAAAATAGTCCAAAAGCTCCAATTGCTTCCAATAAGTACCTAGACCTGTAAATACTTTTAAGCAGTACCAAATGCATATAAAAGACTCTAGATATACTATATATATCATAGGTAAAATAGGTAAAATCCATAGTATATCAACTCCCCCAGATTTAACCTTTTGCTTGGCCTCAAGCAAACAAACCCTATGCGAGAAGTTTTGAAAAAACGAAGACTCACATACTGTCTAAGTATAACTATCACCTTACTTTCTTGCAACCACATCCTATCAAGTTAATCACAAAGAACGTTATATACCATATCCTAGTATAGCAACCAAATCCATTCTACCAACAACTAATTTCATTTCTTTATATAAATATAAAACTGCGGGCTTTACCTTGGGAGTATCGATCAAATGATATGTAGACTCTTACCTCTACAAGTATCTGAACACACAGGTAGTCTTCTCTGATTCTTTTCCTCTCTCTCTCTTCTCACTTCTTCTCAGTCAGTGTCTCTCTTCTTTTGAGGTTTTTTTATTGACTGAAATATTTGGATAGGCTTCCATGAATCAATCCCTAATGTTTGTGGCCACCATATAAAGTTCACTTTTCTTTGACTTTTTTTCTCTTTCTAGGATCATATGAATCAAGCTTTAATGGTTGTAGCCACCAAATCCTGTTCGAGTTTTTTTTTTTAAATCTGAAGGGGAGAGAGAGGGTAATCAGAAGCACACAGACTTTTACCTTCCAGACTTGCAGAAGGAATCCGATCCAGTGTATACCAAATCCCAAAGCAAGCTGATAATTTAAGGATTAGTGTTAGAAATCAGTTTCGGTTCCTTCAAACTTTGCAACCAAGTGTGATATAGTGGCAGGATGATCCACTTTGGTATCTCTAGTAATCTATGCAAACACCTTTCTAAGAATGGTGCAAAAGTGTGGTTAGTCAATAATAAATCTTCATCATAGTCTCCTTCTTGACTTGATAAAACTCTTTGAAAAACTTATATAGATAGTAAATAAAACTCAAAAACAATAAAATAGCATTAGCGAACCTCCCCCAAACTTAAGTTACACTGTCTCCAGTGTAATCCGTCTCGCATTGGTTATGATAAACTAAATCATAAGTAAACAGTGTTAGGGATAGACGAATATGCCAGCACTGTTAGGTGTATCGATCGACGGCAGTAGGTGAGCGTCGACCGATGGTACGATCAATGGTGAACCTATGGTGTCGATTGATGGTGTATTCGAACTATCGGGAACCTTGATATATAGAATAGAAATTGAATTAAGTAATAATAAAAATAAATTTAGAAACTAGGCAGGCGTGATCGATTAAAACAAGGAGGCGTCGATCGATGGTAGGCTGTCAGCCTGAATCGTGTGTGTCTACTCTCAGTTCTGATCATCTCTCTTAGGTTAGCTCTGTTAGACACTCAAACACATGATGAAAATAAGAGGCAGACAGTTATAAATAAGTAGTTAGTCTGAAATAGAAATGCAACAAAAATAAATAAACATAAGTATAAGTCTGAAAGGGAAATAAAGTAAAAGAGAAAGGAGTATCGAAAAAACTACTCCTTGTTGGATGTATCCTGGTCTTGCTGCTGCTGCTGCTGCTACTGGGCTCCTGGTGGTGATCTGGCGCGTCTCCTCGGACAGCTGAAGCACTGGCATCGGGACATCGTGTTTACCCTGGCCCATATCGCTCGAAGTGCATCCACTACTACCCGCTGGAATCTCAGGGAAGGCTGGGAGAGGCGAAAATGGCTGTGATGGCTTGTCCGCTGCGACTGGGTGTGCTGGGCGGAGGCCTCCTCTGCGTCGTATTCTGACGGGTGCGGTGTGGATGAGACGCTCAGCTGGCTGGAATGTGAGGCACTGTATATCGTCAGAGAAATCTGTCACCTCTTGCAGAGGAAGTGCTATCAGCCGCAGTCCCTCGTCATCCACAAAGGACAAAAAGCGTCCTTCCTTCAGCCACTGGGCCCTCGTCAGGTGACCCTCATCCATGAAGCGCAATCCTCTCTCCACCGAAGCTCCCTTAGGCTAATGCAAAGAAAGCTGAAGATGGGTGTCAAGAGGTTCCATATCGTCTCCCTCATTGCGCCAAAACCCTTTAAGGGTTTATCCTTCAGGGTCGCAAGGTGCTCCGCAAAAATAGCCCCCATGTTCACATTCTGATTGGTCATCGGTGGAGGAAAGAGCTCGTCGTCAAGCTGAACTAATTCCCTGAGGGAATAATACATCAGTGTCAGCTCCTGGACCCGAACCTTGTTTGGTTCCATCTTGAACAACATGGTGTTGGCAAGGACCTTCAAGAAATAGCACAGCGTCGGGTAACGGATGTCCGTGTGGGTGGCTGAGCCTGAGTCAAAATGGCCAGTCCCAACGACGCCCCAGAAAAAAGGCAGGCCAGGGAAGGCAGCGACCGAGCAGGCTCTGGCGCCAATGTCAAAGCTGTAGATCTCGCACAGCTGCAGGATGGGAATCCTGTACCGGATGCCTCTGACGAAGAAGGTCAGGGTGGCTTCATGCCCCACCTTCGCTTTGGGGCTCTTGTAGAGCACCTGAGCTGTGGAGATACACTACCGCACCAGTTTGGGGTATAGAGGATATGGCTTAGTAGCCATGGTGCCCAACCCAAGCTCCTGCACCATCTATCTGAAGTCGGGGTAGAACCCCAGTATCTTCAAGGTTCGCTTGTCAGCGAACTTGGTTGGCTCGATGGTGACGCCTTTCCAGGCGTTGTAAAAGAGGCTGTCGAAGTCGTCCCACTCCTCGATCAGGGGACGGTGTGTGCAGTCTCTTGATTGCACTGCTCCTCGACGATCGGGATAGTCCTTGAATGTAGCAAGAATAGCCTCCTATTCCTTGGGCCAGGGGTCTCGGCATGGAGGACCCCGCGGTGGAGCACTGGTGCTACCGACTTCGTATTGTGCCTTATTTCTCCTCTCGTCCATCTGCATATAATGAAACAAAGCACAAATCAGAATCGATGTTGAAGTGAAAAGAGAAGCAGTCGGTCGATGGTATTGCAAGATCGTCGATCAACAAGACCTAATGGCCGTCGTTAACGTCAACTCATTAGCGTCTATCGATGCTGTGTCGCGGATCAGTGTTCATAGGATCAAAAAATAATCAACCCAAATCGTGCAAATCATGTGTAAAGATGATGGATAGTCCCTAATATAGTAATCATGCACCCTAAATCGTCTACATTCCGAGTTAAACTACCAAATTTTTATTTTTTCTTCAAACCGTAAAAAGTTCCCTAAACTAAGATATTTGGAGAACATACCTTTAAGGTTGAGTGATTTAAAGAGCTAAACATGTAGAGAGGGTAGAAATCGGGTGATGTAGGCGCAAAAACGAGCAAAATCGACCAATTTTTTGAGAGAAATCAGGTGTAGAACTCGTGTTTGTTTTTGGCGGTTTGGAGAAAAGTGTTTTATGAATTGGAGTCGCATCGAGTTAACCTATTCAACGCACGACCGTCGATCGATGGAAGAATAGGGCATGGATCGGTAGTCTTGGTCGGTGATTCCTTATTCAATTAAGATTTTCGTAATTGCATAAATAATAGATAATTAGTATAGAATTATTTTTAATTAATGAATTATTGGTAATATATAAGTTTTTCTTTTCCTTTTATGCTTTTATTATTATTTGTATTAATAGTTTAGTGGGTTACCTTCCACTCAGCGCTTGATTAAAGTCGTTAGCTTGACAGGAAATGGGCTTATCAATCGGGAATAGGCACCTCTAGACGTGTCGTCTGAGTTTGCGGGATTTCAGCTCTAGCCCAATAATGTTTCACTCGCTGTCCATTCACCATCATCTCCTTTAGGATTAAATAGGACAACTGTCCCATAAGGTGTAACTTCTTTGATGGTGAAGGGTCCGGACCAACGAGAACGTAATTTTCCTGGAAATAGAGTTAATCGAGAGTTGTACAAGAGTCCTTGATCGTTTGGTTCGTAATGTCGTGAAATAATTTTCTTGTCATGATAGGCTTTTGTTATTTCCTTGTACAATTTCGAGTTCTCGTAAGCGTGATATCTAATTTCGTCGAGTTCATTTAACTGAATTAATCTCTTTTCTGCTGCAGATTTGACATCAAAGTTTATCTTTTTATGGCCCATTCGGCTTTATGCGCTAGTTCTACAGGGAGATGGCAGGATTTTCCATAGATTAAGTGGAATGGGGTAGTTCCTAATGGTGTTTTAAATGCTGTTCGGTATGTCCAGAGTGCATCATCTAATTTCAAAGACCAATCTTTACGGGTTCATCCGACCGTCTTTTCCAAGATTTCTTTGATCTGACGGGTGGACACTTCTACTTGTCTGCTGGTCTGAGGATGATAAGGTGTGGCTACTCGGTCGTGGACGCCATGTTTCTTGAGCAGTTTTTCGAACACTTTATTAATGAAATGAGTACCTCCATCGCTGACTACGATTCGCGGAACTCCAAATCTGAGGAAGTAATACTTTTGAAGAGTTTAACGAATACGACAACATCATTGCTTCTACCTATTTAGAGACATTGTCTACAGCGGCGAGTAAGTATTTATTTCCGTGTGAAGAAGGGAAAGGGCCCATGAAATCAATGCCCAAGCAATCAAATACCGACTAAGATTAGAACTTCTAGAAGTAACTTATCGAAAGGGTATTTCAGAAAACAAACAAAGTCACCTCGAACCTAGGTCGTCATGTGGCGACCTCGAATGTACAAACCCAGGTCGCCATATGACGACCTAGCCTTTAATGACCCGGGTCACCATATGGCGACCTGTACTTACAAAGCACGGGTCGCCATATGGCGACCAAGACCCACACAGTCTGGGTTGCGATATGGCTGGCGACCAAGGCTCTTCTATTTTGGGTCGTAATATGGCGACCTGACCTTTCAAAGTCTGGGTTGCCATATGGCGATCTGCGTCTCTTCTTTGTGTTCCTTTTCGAGTCACGATCAAAATGTTTTTTTGTTTCGTCTCAATCGGAGTTTCGTTGAGATTTTACGACTAAAACAAGTAAGAGTCGCCAAACGAACCCCGGGTCGCAAATACAGCTCCCAGGTCGCCATATGGCGAGTGAGACCATACCCCTTGGCTTCTCTCTCGAAACTCGATCGAAATTCTCTTCGTTTCGTCTTAATCAAAGTTACTGGTGAAACTTTAAGATAAAAACCACGACGACTCATTTTCCTGAGTGAAGTTCATAGTTATCGTATAAATGGCAACAGTTCACTCAACAACACAGTTGTCTAAGCTATACGAGAAGTGTGAACTTCACTAGTTAAAGTGACTTCGTGTCATTATAACGTTCTTTCAAAGAAATCGTAAAAATGTTTGAGTCGAAATACGGCCCAAAGTAGCCTAGAACGCAGCTAAAGACCCACTTGTGATTTCATACAAAATTGAGCCCAACAATGTTATGACGGTGCATCTTTACTCGCAGAAGAAGATAAGTCTCGCAAAATCGGAAGATAAATGTCAAGTTTCCAAGATAATAATGAAGATCGAGATAAAAAGGAATGTTTCGGCAAAGCGGTAAACTCGACCTAGGGTTAAAGAAGAAAAGAGGAACCGACCAAGAATGTAATGACCCTATCTTAGAGTAGATATGGTCGAAGAGATCAAAGTGCTCATATGGAGAAAACATGAGTTGCATTAACTTCAAAGGATCAAAAATAGAGGTTTGGTCGAAGCAGTTTTGTCTGGATCAGACAGATTGTGTAGTTGGCCGGTACATCTAAAATGATGGTCGACGAGGACGAAGGCTATATTTTGAAGATGTGTGAGCTAGGAGTGTCTTTATTTAGATAACTCAAGGTAGTAATAATAGGACATATGGTCGTGATAAAACCAAGTTGGTCCAGGCGAAATCAAGAGATGGAGGAAGACCTAGTCTGTTGCGGTCGAATCAAGAACGGTCGAGCCGATTAGCAATTTTCGAGCAATGAAGTGGAATGGGGGAATCTTGGAATGGTTTTTATTCTCAAACATATTCAATGAAGACATTTGTGAGTTGATGACAAGTCAAGAAAGTGGTGATCAGAGATGACATGGCGATGACATGACGCACACCCATTGGTTGCGATTGGTGATGTGGCGACTACACATGACGTTTTTATCATTGGCTGGGAAGAAGACTTGGCGCCCAAGTTACAAGGATTCTAGAAACTGAGACTTTCCTTGCAAGGGAGTGTAAACTTGGTGGCCAAGCTTTGAATGTTCTAGAATTTGGGAAGCTTGCAAGGAAAGTTTGGTGACTGGGACACATGTCCACTTACCTTCATGCACAATATTCCACTTGTCCAACCAGCCTCAGCCCTCCTTCTCTAGAAATACCAGACCCCTCCCCTCATTTTCTTCATCCCAAAATGTAAGTGATCACCCTAGAGAGAGAGAGGGTGAGTTTAGAGAGAGAAACCAAGAGTTAAGGAGTGTTTTTTTTTGTTTCTTTTATTGATCGTTTTAGGAGAGTTAGCGGGAGGTGCTAGGTAGTCTTTGTAGGCATCCAACCAGGTGGGTTCCGAAGACTTGCTTGAGTGTTGCTAACCGTGTGTGTGCAGGTTGGAGAGCTTGAACCGTGATGGTTCTTGAGCTAGAACTACATTGGTGGTTTGTGTGTGTGTGTATGGGAGTTGGTAGTTTCATACTTGAGTGTTTAATTATGATGCATGGTATAGTTGTGTTTGTTGTGTTGTCTAGATATTGTTTTACTTATGCATGTAGGATTGCATAATCATCTAGACGTTGTAGTGTGTTGAACCGCAAGAGATTTGAGTGAGATTGTCTCTTGTCGGGTGTATGAATTTTGTTGCATGCACTACTAGTTGTTTAGTGTGTGTCTAGTTTGTTAGTTGTCTTGTGCTAGGTCTAGACCAAGTATTGGATGAATGTTAGAGGTGGAGCTCCCTCATGCCGGTTGTATTTTGTGTTATGGTCTACACTAGCGCAAGTATGTATTTGTGTGGGTTGTGCATCTAGTCTTGGTGCGTTGCATGGAGGTTAGAGACGGAGCTCCCTCATGCTGGTTGGTTTTGCGTTGAGCCTAGACTAGAATGTATGGCCATCTCGGGGATAGATTGGGAGAAGCCCAGTTCTCCGATGATGTGGAACCTAGGATTAGATTGGGAGAAGGCCAATTCTCCAGTGGTGGAGTTACATACTCTCCACGGTTCGTCACGTGAAGTGGGTCGCAGCCATGGACGAGTGCTGCATGATGATGTGGCCCAGATTAGATTGGGAGAAGCCCAATTCCCGGAGTGATGTTTTCCGACCATGTGAATGTGGTCGAGAGTGTTTCAAGGTGGAGGGTTAGGGCTACATGGTGTGAAGGGATCCCGGAATGTGCGGCATGGCTCCATCCTTTGAGTGCTTTTTTGTTTTTGTTTTTGTGTTGTTGAGTCTAGGATTGAGTCTAGATTACATTTGTGTGTTGTTAGGTCTCGGTGGTGAGACTAGTTGCATTGCATTAGTAGTTGCACGTTTACTCTTGTAAATTGTTTGTTTGAATGCATATTTATATGTGATTGTGTGTTGTTGTTTAAGCATGGCCTGAAGGGAGGGGGGGGGGGGGGGGGGTTGTTGTTTATTTTGGGAACTCACTGAGTAATTTTGATTACTCATTCCCTCTTCTACTATGCAGGTAACCAGTAGGTGGGAAGTTTAGAGGGAAGCGGAACGGTAGGCGACCGGTGTAGATTTGAAGTGGCACAAGCATCAGCAGGAACCCTTTGGGGAATTTAGGATAAACCCTTGTATCTGTGCAGATGTCTAACCAAGGATCAGGAGCAGGCGGGTCGTCAAAACGTCGGATCATGATGTGTCGAGGTACGCAAACTACCATAACTTATGGAATGTTCCGGATTCGGCAAATCAGACAGGCGACAGTAGACTAAGGCGTATGGAAGAAATGGAACGTGCACACAGTGGGGAGAACGTACATCCAGGAGCTTGGAGATTATCAGTATCACCATCACACACTCAACGTGCAGAATCAGAACCATTCGTTGGACCGCGGCGACCCCATTCAGCTCATGCGGACTCGGCAGGATCTACAACAAGGAGAAGCTGATATGGATTGGGATGCATTAATGAGGGAGTTTCAGAGGAAGTACTTTCCTCCATAAGCAAGAGACAGAATAGAGCAGGCTTTTCTTCGACTAGAGCAAGGGATAAGGAGTGTAAGGGAGTATGAAGCGGAATTCTTCAAGCTTAGCCGATATATCTACTATGGGAACGGAGATGAAGCACTATTAGTTCGTAAACTCTTACGTGGTCTCAGGCCAGAGATCGGGAGTCGTCTACAAGCTGTAAACTTTGAAATTTTGTTAGAATTGGTAGAGAAAGCAGTCAACATGGAAGAAATAGTAACGTCAGAGCGTGAGTCAATACTTACGACTGGGTCGAACCCCAAGATGTCGTCGAGTCGGTCAGGAGATGATAGGTTACGAATCAACCTAAGGAAAGGAAGAAAGGGTCAGTTCAAGCGAGAAGGAAAGACACCAAGAGCAGAAGTGAGGTGCTACACATGTTGTCGATTGGGACATTACTCTCCTGAATGTACCGACTCAACCACTGAGATGTTAGATTGGAAGGCATCGGTTACATGCTCCAAATGTGGAGAGAAGGGTCACTTCGCCAATGATTGTTCTGTGCGTCGTCTAGGACAAGGAGGAGGAACTTTTGCGCATACCCAACCGACCCGACCAACCAATGACCACCCAGCCTGGCATCCAGCCCCTGGAGGAAGAGTATATGCTCTTGAAATGGAGGGAACTCCATCCATTGCTCCAGGACCGTCGAGGGGTCCTGTTACAGGTTTGTTTGGGTTCTAACTTCTCTTTTTCGTGTTTAATTTATTGTTGAGTAGTTAGTAGATTATGGTGATAGCGTTCTGGATGAATGCGAGTGTATTGATCTTACATTAGGATAATTGATGGTTGGTGGTGTAAGACCTGATCCTGGCCTTTCGACCCAACTGGACCAAATGCCTTACTTGATCAATTCATTGCTTGTTTGATTCATTTTTAAAATCATTTTATTCACTAAGTCATAATAGCATATGAGATTCATAAATAAATAGACAGATAACACAGCGGAATAATAAATAAGTTCATATGTATCACTCCAACTCATCTGGTCCAATACATAGTTTCTTAACAGTTTCATAAACAATAACTAATTCCTCCCTAACTTCATCTAGCCACACGCCACACAGCCTTTCACTGATTGAGTCTTCTCGGCTCCTTGGCTTGACCAAAACCAATCTCTGATCCTGAAACCATAACCCATAAGCATTAATCTTAACGGAAGACAGAACAGATAGATCCTATAAAGCTTGGCTTGGTTCTTAGAACTATGGTTAACCTCAATCAACATAATCATATAATATGTCCGACTTATCCACGATATCCCAAGTCATTCAACCAACCACCCCACATGACTTAGAATAGGTAGACAGTCCAAATTAAACAAACAGAAACACGATCAGAACCGTATCGACCACGAACCAGTCTGTCCAACCGGACTATGGTCTAGGTACGATCGGATACCCTTGAAGTCCGGCTTATTAGCCCAACGGACTCCCTTACCTGATCCGGAACTAGGCCTGGATCCAAGCAACAAAGTAAGGCCAATACCCAGTCCGGATGGTATTACAACCGATCGGACCTTGCGACCCATTACCCCGGCCAAACGACCGTGTACGTGTCCTTGCCCATGAATCGCTGACGGAACCATACGGACCGGACAGAACCTGCATCCATTGGTACCGTTTGGAACTCACACCCTTTGGTAACTTGAACCCTTTGATACTCACACCCTTTGGTACACGCACCCCTTGGTCAATGACACCCATTGGTCTATGGTACCTCATGGTACTGGCAACCCTTGGTAACTCGTACCTCTTGGTTACTCACACCCTTTGAACTCTCATTACCTTTGGCACTCATGACCTTGGACTCGTACCCTTTGGCAACTCGTACCCTTTGGCAACTCTACCTTTTGGGACATTCCAAACGTTCAGACCCACCGGCCATACTTTGGCACGATCCGGACTGACCCGCATAACCGACCCTTGGTCTAGGTTGCGGTTGGGATGTGGATCGATTATGATCAGGGTCGGAACCCATGATCTAACCATCAGACCCCTTCGTGTATGAACAGAAAGACAAGATGAAGAATGGATGGAATCAAGACTAAGAGGGATCAGATGCAACAATGGGACCAATCGGAACATCAGTTTGACCACAAGGGTTAACCGCATGCACCATGGAACCCACGGCCATATCCTACCTTGGAAACCACATTAGGGTCTTCTACATTCTTCCCCTTATCAGACCTCCCCATCGCTGATCGGAAATCCTTTCCCAAACGATTACACTCGCCGGAAAGATCACCACCACATTCGGCCCACTTTTTGGCCGAGAACTCTCTCTCTTTTTTTCTCTCTCTCTCTCTCACGTTTTCTCTGAGTATTTTACTCTGGAACTGAATGATAAAAACGTGCAGGGAGGACCCCTATTTATAGAGGACGAGGGGGTAAGTCTTGCCCCACAAACAGGCACGACCTGTTGGTGAAAGGGCACGACTTGGTCGATGGGTTGCAACCCTTGACCACCCGCAACCCTTCGCTCATAACAGACCCTTATTGGGTCGATACCAAGCCCAACTACGACCCAGACCCACCAGGCTTAGCCCATGGCCTAGCCCAAGGGTTCACCAGCCCCCAACCACCGGACCACCTTGGCCCACCACCGGCCCGGACCCGGACCAACCGCCCAGAACCCAAACACTCCGTCCAGCTGAGATGAGCTGATCCCCCGCTGGTCCAGCTGACTGAGCTGGTAGCTCAGCTGAATGAGCTGACCTAGGTAGTGTTGAGCTGAGCTGAGCTTGGTCCAGCTGTGTTTAGCTGGTCGAGCTAACCGTACACTTGGTCCAGCTGCCCAAAACACTTGTCCAGCTCTTTTAACTCATTTCTTTCCCTTTCCTTTGGTTAAGTCCTTATGACCTAACCCTATTCTGACCATGGAACATATTTAACTTGATATAAACGATCCTTATCTCAATCCCTCGAACCATGGTCGGTCCCACGATCCTTATTCAGGATTGGGGGTGCTACAAGTCTCCCCCACCTGTAATGGATTCGTCCTCGAATCCGGATCAATTGTTTCCTCTGAAACAAACTGTTCAAACCACTCAGGATACTCAGCTTTCATTCTTGCCTCCGTTTCCCACTAGAGTCCCACATGACCTTAATTTGGACTGTTTTCTTCCTTGCTGCTTTTTCCATCCGATCTATTATTCGAACCGGCCTTGTTTCTAAGGTTAGGTCCTTTCCTCAATCATCAGGAATAGCTGGAAGTACAACGTCTTGGTCCAACAGACATTTCTTGAGTTGGGAGACATAAAATACATTATGAAATGCATCCATCTTGGCTGGCAAGTCTAACTTGTATGCCACCGCCCCAACTCTTTCTATGACCTTGAACGGCCCCCAGTATCTTGGATCCAATTTTCTTCTTCCGGAAATTCTGACCCTACCCTTAAAGGTAATAATTTTGAGGTACACCAAGTCACCAACCTCAAACTCGATATCTTTCCTACGTCGATCTGCATAGTTCTTTTGGCGGTCCTGTGCCGCCCTCATCTTATCCCTCACAGACTTGATCTTGCCGGTTGTCTCTTTGACAATCTCCGGTCCGATCATACTACGCTCCCCCACTTTGGTCCAGCATAGGGGTGTCCTACAAGGATGCCCATACAGAGCTTCATATGGCGACATGCCAATACTCCTATGGAAACTGTTGTTATAAGCAAATTCTACCAAAGGTAGATGTGTTTCCTAGAAATCACCCCAGTCCAAGACACATGCTCTCAACATGTCTTCCAACGTTTGAATCGTACGTTCCGATTGTCCATCCGTCTGTGGGTGATAGGCGGTACTCATGTTTACTCTTGTTCCTAGGGATTTCTGAAAAGCTCTCCAGAAATGAGATGTAAAACGTGGATCCCTATCATACACTATGCTTGCCGGAACACCATGTAATCAGACGATCTCAATCAATGTATATACGTACAATTTGATCGACCCCATCCGATTTCTTGATGGCCAGAAAGTGTGCTGATTTGGTGAGGCGATCAACCACAACCCAAACCGCATCTTTCTTATTCCTGGTCGTGGGAAACCCAGTCACAAAATGAGTTGGCAAGTAGGACACTTGGCCACCCATTCAGCAACATTAGCCTTCATTCGGATCCAATGATAGTACCTTTTGAGATTCTAATACATCTTGGTCGCACCAGGATGGATCGAGAATTTAGACCTATGAGCCTCTCTCATAATCTCCTCTTTTAGGCATCTATCATTTGGAACGTTGATTCGACCATGAACTAGGATGGTACCAACCTTAGCGGTTTGGTACTCCGTCCTCTCATTCTTAGAAACCTTGATTAGGTTCTCATCCTGACCTTGGGCTAACCGAATTCGGGTAAGCAGGTTGGCCTGATTGACCGCCTCCAACCCTAAAGGTTCAGCCACTTTGGTCAAGGAACTCAATTGCGGAGAACGGACCGTCCCTTCCGGGTCGTCCATCTCCTGATCAGCCGACCCATCGACTCGCCTCCGGCTTAATGCATCGGCCACTAAGTTGGCCTTGCCCGGATTGTAAGCGATGTCTAGATCGTAGTCAGCCACAAATTCCATCCACCTCCTTTGCCTTAAGTTTAACTCAGGCTGGGTGAATATATACTTCAGCCTCTTATGGTCCGTAAGTATCTGAACCTTGACCCCATATAAATATGAGCGCCAAATCTTTAAGGCGAATACTACCGCAGCCATTTCTAGATCATGGGTGGGGTAGTTTCCCTCATGTTTCTTCAACTGCCTTGACGCATAGGCGATGACCTTTCCATGCTGAGTCAGTACGCAACCTAGTCCGGATATGGACGTGTCCGTATAGACCACATATGGTTGGTCGACCTCTGGGAGAACCATAATGGGTGCGCTAGTCAACATGTCTTTGAGTGCAGAGAACCATCTCTCACACTCCTCCGACAAAGTGAACTTAGCATCCTTCCTGGTTAACCTCGTCATAGGCTGAGCCAAGCTTGCGAAACCTTTCACAAACTTTCGATATAAGTATATGTCGCATTTCTTCAGGAAGCGCTACTGAACAGGAGGCAGCACGCACCACGCGAGCATCCTGATGGATAGAGATGGCTGTGGAAAGGTTTTCGCATACTCTCTGGCTCTAGATACTAGGCACTTAGAGATGGTCACTTATGGAGGATAGTAGTGGCTTCTTGTCGGCCCTCACTTGGTCCGGAGGAGTGTGAGAGATGCTTCTCGCTGTGCACTCAACAGACAGTGTTGTGACTAGCGCAGCCATGCTCTGGTTCTGCTGCCAGAGTGTCGAGACGCACAACGCCTATGTGGGTCTATAGGCGGACGACGTCCATTAACTGGAGAGGCTGGGTTGCGTACTGACTTGCAGCTATGGCAAAGTGTCATCGCCTATGCGTCAAGGCAGTTGAGAGAAACATGGAGGGAGAACTATCCGCCACCGCATCGATCTGAGAATGGCTGCGGTAGTGATTCGTCCGCTGGCTTAAGATTTGTGCGCTCTACTGTTTTTAATATGCGCTCATGGTTCAGATACTTAGCGGCGACCATAGAGTCTGAAGTAATATATTCACCCCACCTGAGTTAAACTTAAAGGCAATGGAGGTGGATGGAATTTTGTGGCTCGATAAGCGATCTAGAACATCGCTTACATTCGGGTCAACGGCCATCTAACTTAGTGGCCGATGCCTTAAGCTGGAGCGGTCTGATGGGTCGGCTGATCAGGAGATGGACGACCCGGTAAGGGCAGGTCCGTTCTCGCGCAATCTGAGTTCCTTGACCACACCAAACGTGGCTGAACTTGAGGTTGGAGGCGTCAATCAGCGCCAACCTGCTACCCGAGATTCGGTGTTAGGCCCAAAGGTCAGATGAGAACCTAATCCAGGTTTCTAAGAATGATGAGGACGGAAGTACACAAACCGCTAAGTTGTGTACCATCCTAGTTCATGGTCGACATCAACGTTCCAGAATGACAATAGATGCCTAAAAGCAGTGGGAGATTATGAGAGAGGCTACATAGTTCTAATCTCGATCCATCCATTGGTGCGACGCAAGATGTTATTACGAATCTCAAAGGCAGATTGCTACTATCATTGGATCGGATGAAGGCCACGCTAATGTTTTTGCTGAATGGGTGGCCAAGTGGTCCTATCTTGCCCGACTCATCTTTGGTGACTGGGTTTCCCGACGTCAGGAATATAAGAAAGTTGCACAACGATTATGGGCGTTGTGGTCGATCACCTCACCATAATCAGCACACTTCCTAGCGAAGCGAGAAATTCTGAGAGATGGGGATTCGCACGATCGTCGCACACACTAGAGATGTACGTATATACATTAACTAAAGATCGTGGAGTCCAGACTATCTGGAGGTGAATATGTCGGCAGCAGAGTGTGTATGAGTGGGATCGCACGTTTACATACTCATTTCTGGAAGAGCCTTTTTCAGAAATCCCATAAGGAAAAAGTAAAACATTGGTACCGGCTATGGTCATCACAGTAGAGATGGTTCGACAGTTTAAGGTACCGGGATGTGTATTAAGAAATCGTGACCGATAGTACGAGGCCCTAGGTAACGGAATGTAGGTAAGACCCATTCACGACTATAGATGGCACGGTATTCTGCTAGGAAAAACACTTCTACCTTTGGTAGAATTTGCTTATAACAACAGTTTTCCAATAGGAGTATTGGCATGTGTCGCCATAGATGAGCTCTGTATGGGCATCCTTGTATGGACACCCCTAATGATGGACCAAAGTGGGGGGAGCGTTTTAGATATGATCGGACCGAGATTGTCAAAGAGACAACCGGCAAGATAAGTCTGGGAGGGATACACGATGAGGGGCGGCACAGGACCGCCGAAAAGAACTATGCAGATCGACGTAGGAAAGATTATCGAGTTTGAGTTGGTGGACTTTGGTGTATCAAAATTATTCACCTTTAAGTGGTTAGGGTCAGAATTTCCAGAAGAAAGGAATTGGATCCAAAGATACTGGGGGCCGTTCAGGTCATAGAAAGAAGTTGGGGCGGTGGCAATACAGTTAGAATACATGTTTCATAATGTATTTTATGTCTCTCCAACCTCAAGCAATGTCTGTTGGACCAAGACGTTGTACTTCCAGCTATCCTGATGATTGAGGAAATAGGACCTAACCTAGAGAACAACGCCAGCGGTCGAATATAGATCGACTGGAAAAAGCAGCAAGGAAGAAAACAGTCCAAATTAAGGTCATGTGGGACTCTAGTGGGAAACGGAGGCAAGAATGAAAGCTGAGTTCCTGGATGATGTGTTGGATTTGAAACACACGTTTTGTTTCAAAGAGGAAAACAATTGATCGGATTTCGAGGCGAATCCATTCCAAGTGGGAGCTCTCTATCACGCCCACGCCAGCCCAATCACATTCGCGTATATAAGGCGATAGACGCGCGAAGCACACGAGGTCGAGGGATTGGAGATAAAGGCATCGTGATTCGCTTGTGATATCAGTTATCTACGTTTCCAGGTGGTCAGAATAGGGTTAGGTCATAAGGACCTTAACAACAGGAAGGGAAGAAATGAGTTAAAGAGCTCGCACAAGTGTTTTTGGGGCAGCTGACCAAAGTTACGGTTTAGCTTTTCGACCCAGGCCTAAATACAGAGGCCTGACCAAGCTCAGCTCAGCTCAACACTGACCTAGGTCAGCTAATTCAGCTGAGCCTACGCAGCTCAGTAGCTGAGCCAGCGGGGGATCAGCTCACTGTCAGCTGGACGGAGTGTTTGGGTTCTGGGTCCGTATGTATCTCGTGTCGGGTCATGTGTTGTCCGGTGAGGTGGGACGCACAGGGTGCTATCGGTTGTTTGGTTAAGGACAGTGGTGAACCCCCTTGGGCTAGGCCATGGGCAAGCCTGGTGGTCTGGGTCGTAGTTGGCTTGGTATCGACCAATAGGGTCTCGTTATGAGCGAAGGTTGCGTGGTCAAGGGTCTGCAACGCCATCGACCAAGTTGCGTGCCCTTTCACCAACAGTCGTGCTGTTTGTGGGGCAAGACTTACCCCTCTCGTCCTCTCATAGATAGGCGGTCCTCCCTGCACGTTTTGTATCATTCAGTTCCAGAGTAAATACTCAGAGAAACGTGAGAGAGAGAGAGAGAGAAAAAAGAGAGAGCAGTTCTCGGCCAATAAAGTGGGCGCGTAATGTGGTGCTGGATCCGGTTTCCGGCGAAGTGATATCGTATGGGAAAGGATTTCCGATCAGCGAATGGGGAAGGTCTGAATAAGGGAAGAATGTAGAAGACCCCTAATAGGTTTCGCAAAGGTAGGATATGGGCCGTGGGGTTCCATGGTGATGCGGTTAACATTTCCTTGTGGTCAAACTGATGTTCATTGGTCCATTGTTGCATCTGATACCACTTAGTCTTTGATTCCATCCATTCTTCATCTTGTCTTTCTGTTCACACGAAAGGGGTCTGATGGTTAGATCATGGGTTCCGACCTGATCAATAATCGATTCCACATCCCACCTGCACCTGACGGCACAGGGTCGGTTATGCGGGTCAGTCCGGATCGTGCCAAGTATGGCCGTGGGTCGCTGAGACGTTTGGAAATGTCCCAAAAGGGTAGAGTGCCACAGGGTACGAGTTGCCAAAGGGTAGAGTTTTCAAGGGTATGAGTGCCGCAAAGGTAAATGAGAGTTCAAAGGGTGTGAGTACCAAGAGGTCCGAGTTACCAAGGGTTGCCAGTACCATGAGGTACCATAGACCAATGGGTGTTCATTGACGCAAGGGGTGGCGTGTTACCAAAGGTGTGAGTATCAAAGGGTGCAAGTTACAAAGGGTGTGAGTTACAAACGGTACCAATGGATGCAGGTTCTGTCCGGTCCGTATGGTTCCGTCAGCGATTCATGGGCAAGGACACGTACACGGTCGTTTGGCCGGGGTAATGGGTCGCAAGGTCCGATCGGTTGTAATACCATCCGGACTGGGTATTGGCCTTACTTTGTTGCTTGGATGCAGGCCTAGATTCGGATCAGGTAAGGGAGTCCGTTGGGCTAATAAGCCGGACTTCAAGGGTATCCGATCGTACCTAGACCATAGTCCGGTTGGACAGACTGGTTCGTGGTCGATACGGTTCTGATCGTGTTTCTGTTTGTTTAATTGGACTGTCTACATATTCTAAGTCATGTGGGTGGTTTGGTTGAATGACTTGGGATATCGTGGATAGTCGGACATATTATATGAGTTATGTTGATTGAGGTTAACCATAGTTCTAGAACCAAGCCAAGCATTATGGATCTATCTGTTTTGGTCTTCGGTTAAGATTAATGCTTATGGGTTATGGTTTCAGGATCTGAGATTGGTTTTGGTCAAGCCAAGGAGCCGTGAAGACTCAATCAGTGAAAGGCTGTGTGGAGTGTGGCTAGATGAAGTTAGAGAGGAATTAGTTATTGTTTATGAAACTGTTAAGAAACTATGTATCGGACCACATGAGTTGGAGTGATACATATGAACTTATTTATTATTGCTCTATGTCTATCTGTCTATTTATTTATGAATCTCATACGCTATTATGACGTTAGTGAATAAAATGATTTTAAAAAATGAATCAACAAGCAATGAAATGATCAAAGTCAGGCATTTGGTCCAGTTGGTCGAAAGGCCAGGATCAGGTCTTACACACCAACCATCAATTATCCTAAAATAAGATCAATACACTCGCATTCATCCAGAACACTATCACCATAATCTACTAACTACTCAACAATAAATTAAACTCAAAAAAGAGGAAGTTAGAACCCAAACAAACCTGTAACAGGACCCCTCGACGGTCCTGGAGCAATGGATGGAGTTTCCCTCCATTTCCAGAGCATATATACTTTCCTCCAGGGGTGGATGCCAGGCTGGGTGTTCATTGGTTGGTCGGGTCGGTTGGGGTATGCACAAACGTTCCTCATCCTTGTCCTGGACGACGCACAGAACAATCATTGGCGAAGTGACCCTTCTCTCCACATTTGGAGCATGTAACCGATGCCTTCCAATCTAACATCTCAGTGGTTGAGTCAGTACATTCACGAGAGTAATGTCCCAATCGACAACACGTGTAGCACCTCACTTCTGCTCTTGGTGTCTTTCCTTGTCGCTTGAACTGACCCTTTCTTCCCTTCCTTAGGT
>CAJHQQ010003693.1:0-39480 GCA_905132885.1 Moricandia moricandioides
GGAGAATCTAGTCGAGTGGTCTGTGTACCACAGCCAACTCCCTGGCATCTGGGGTTCGACCCCCGCCTCCAACGATGAGGCTAATGGGCTAACTGGGCCGGCCCGTTGTGGCCCAGTAAACAAAAAAAAAAAAAAAAAAAAAGAGATCGAGAAACCGAACGTTGAAATCAATTAGATGTGATCGATTAAGACGTTACAATATTAATTTTTAAGAATCTAAATTTAAAACAGTCTGATTCAAATAGGGAATTCAAATGCGGAATGAACGTAGTTTTGTAAAAAAGAAAGCAAAGAGAAAAAAACTATTTACTTTTGGAAGATCTATTTATTTTTAAAAACTACTATTGTTTACATTTTTGTTTTATTTTGCTGGCAGCTGTTTTACATTGACATCGTGGACACAAATTTTGCAGAAAAATAGCAAATGTCACCTGCTATCACCGGGTCCACTGCCTAGAAAATAGCAAATGTCACGCTACTGCATTAGTGGATGCAAATGTCCATTTTCTAGCAAAACACGTTGCATCTACTAATTAATATCTGAGTTAATTACACTACCACTACAAGACACTTTATTGAATTTTGTTACACAAAAAAACACTTCTTTTTTAAAGGATACATTTTCTATTCCTAAGACCCATTTAGGTCGATTTTGCCTCTGGATGTGTATGTCTTAAAGTAGTCCATCGTTGGTTTAACTAACAGGTTTAGTTAAAATAGCTTAGGTTCTTATATTAACATTTTTGTCTTTTAATACTATTTATTCACATTCTTTAATCACCCTCTCTATCTTTATTTGTTTGTATCTCAAATTTTATAATACATAAATAAATATAGTTGCTATAATCAATTGTAATTTTTTTGTTTCTTTATATTAACATCTATTTTCATATATTTTTAAAATTAATAGATATAATTTGGTGAACACATAATAAATAAATAGAGGTTTGAGTGGTTAAAAACGTGGATGAAAAAGTTATGAACATATAAGGTAGATGGTAGAGTCGTGGATGGAAATTTTGTAGATAAAATAAATTTTATAATCAAACAAAGATTTAATTATATGTTTACAAAGTTAATGAATAATCAAACAATGAATTGTAATCCTACGAGAAGTTTTGTATCAAAGATATTGTGGATAAAAGTTTGATATATTGTGGACGAGGTTCTGTGGACAATGTCTTGTGGACGAGGTTTTCTGAACAGATTTTGTAAAAAACTAGGATCTAAAATAAAACATTTGACATGGATTAACCAAAACTGTAACGAGTCCAACTTACACATGAATGCTTAACTAAATATTATAGTCAATTAGACAAGTATTACATTGTCTTCAAGTTACAAACTTTGAGAAAGATAAAAAGAGAATAAAACTTTGGAGAATAAGAGACTTGTACATAAGTAACCTTTTTAGACATAGACTTCAAAAATATCTCAGAAGACTTAACAAGGACCATAAGTTTTATTCCTAACCTATACACAGAGCCATAGAAACCACAATTTAAAAAATTAAGCTTATAAAAAATAAATCAAAGCCAATGCTTTAAGCCCCACAAAAAAAATAAAAATAGAGAATTTACAAACTCATGAATCTTGCTCTTAATTGACCTTTCAGGTGCTATGTCAAGACCCATCCACGCTTTATTCATGTAAACCATTACAACCACAACAACAACAACTCATCAAACTCATAAAAGCCAATTTTCTCATTTCTATTGATCAGAAACAAAACAAAAGCTTATCATCACCTCGAGTAAAGATACGCCACCGCCCTGATCTTCTAGTCTCATGATCAGTAATGGACCAAACTCTTTTTCCTCAGCTTTATAAGTTCCATCTTCTCCATCATCACCTCTCTTTCTCCTTCACCTCCAGAAAATTTTAATCAATTGCTTAGGGCATCATTTAAGGAAAAATTATATATAAGACGTATTTATAGAATTTTTATTTTGTATAGTTTCTTGAAAATTGTTTTTAAGTTTTATGTATACTTAATCAAAATTACAACTAATATTTTTTAAACATTTTTTCTACAATCAAAATTTGATTCTAAAAATTGACTAACTACAATTATGTCTGCATTTACAAATATATTTATTTTATTATTTTATTTCTTCTTAATATGTTATTGTTATATGTTATGAAACATTATGATAAAACATGTTTTTTTTAAATTGAAATCACTATTAATATCTTTAGGTAAGTTTTAATATGTTATTATTTATTTTTAAAATTGTAAAAATAAATTATGTTATTGAAAATATTAGTAAAAATAATTTCTATTAAATATAGTATTGTGATGTATTATATTTTTGACAAGTTAACATAAAATATTAAGAAGTATTTTTGAGTAAAATTTTCTATGAATTTTAGTATTTTATTTTTATTTAAAAAAATATTTTTTTATTAGTCATTGTAAAACAATTTAGTAAAAGATTAAAATATTTTTTTTGCTTATAGCATACAAAATTCTTGTCATGGCTCTGCTGAGAGTCTTCCACTACCCAGGAAGGAGTGGAGTTGAAGATGTGGGGAAAGCTATACTCGGATTCACATGGGTAAGCTCTCTCTTTTCTTAGAATCAGAAACAACAATTCAGACTTGTCTTACTATAAACCTGAAATGAGACATAAGTTATATAATATTCACCTTGTCTTAAGTACATTAAGCTTAGAGAAACATTAAGAAGAAATTAATGATTAGTCATCATCTTAATTAAGCTAAAAGCTAATAATTAACCTCACTAAAAATATCCAATGCTTTTTTTTCTCCCTCGCCTCTATAAAACCATTTTTGTCGTAGAAAAATAATTTCAAAATATTATTTTGATCGGATGGGGTTCTTACACAAGCTGTGGGATGATACGGTGGCCGGACCAGCTCCGGAAAATGGTCTGGGAAAATTGAGAAAGCATGTTTCGTTAGCCACCGTCCAATCACCTCCTCTCTCCAGCGATCAAGTCACCAAAAGCATAAATGTTACCAAGGGGAATAACAATGTTCGTGCGCTCCGGAAATTGAAGATGGGTCCGGGTCATGCTCCGGATTCTCCGACCGGGTTAAGTAGCAATCCGGGAACGCCTCTAACCCGTATTTATTTCTCATCCTTCCTCTAAAATTAGATTAATTTACAAACACATTTAAAAGAAAATATTACAAAGGATGTCAAAAAAGAACTACAAAGACAAATGCTACTTCCTTCCCTTGATATTTGTATGCATTGTGCATGGTTTCAAGGTGTTGCATAATGAGTTTTAGCATACGTTTCTTTAAACATATCAATGTTAAATTATAGAATAAATAGCAATAAAAATTCATTAAATAAGAATAACGAATGTATTTTTTTGTGTGTGCAATATGTGCACAATTACAAATGTTAAGTTCACAAGTGTCTTATACTAAAATTAAAAACTTTGGAAAGCTTTTCTGAAATGATAGTAAGCAAAAAAAAAAAATAGAGAAATATTATAGGACAGCCCTAAAATTTTTATCACAAAAATAACATTTAAGATGAAAACGACTAAAATAAACTTTATTAAAAACGTAAATATACATTTATATCATTTGTGTTAACTAATCTAAAATTAGAATTTATAGTCATAGGTTAAGGACTTTGATTAAAGTTTAAAAGAGTAAAAATAAATAATAAAAAATTTAAAATAAAAATGATTACTTTGATCGCTACTTTGTGACAAAAATTTTAAAATAGATATAGAGAGAATTGCCAAAAAAAAAAATTCAAATGACAATTCTCTCAGATATTCTTTATTAAGGTTTTGTCACCAAAATAGCTTTAAAAATAACTGAAATAACATTTTTATTTCGGAAAATTAATATTTATTTTTATTTTTTTATTAATTTTAAACTTCACCTCCAAAACTCCATTCATAACTTTAAACTCTAAGTCTTGATTAGTTACTTTAAGAGTATAAATGTATATTTACACTTTTTAATAAAAATTATTTTAGTCATTTCTTTTTTAAAAAAAATTGGGACAAAAAAAAATTGAGTTGTCCTAAGTGATTTCTCTAATTATAACACGATCATCATATATTTATTATCGCAATTAAAGTTTTATGTTTTGGATAAAACGCATTATATGCAGCGGGGACACCATGTGATAATTTTGGACCATTCCACGCCGATAAAATCCCATCCGCAGGTGAAGCTGATGCCTCAACTTTCACTCCTTATGAATGGTTAGTATAATTATCTGCATCACTAAATTTCCTCATAAATTATCTCTCGGATTCGGATCTTTGTAGTTTATAATAGTCTCTGTTGAGTAAAAAAAAAAAGAAAAATTTTCCTCATAAATTCACATATTTATAACCTTTTCTGCTTTGTGTTTATACTAATCACAACACAGGATTGTTATAAACGCATTGGACCGTTGAAGAGAAGAGAGTCTACGTGGGTTTTGTGTAAATATTAATAACATATGCATGTGATTATGTAAACATTTACTGATATGGTAACTTTTAAATGATGTCTCAATAGTTTATTATTACATCGACTTCAGTAAAAAATTAAGTTTGTCAAAAAGAAAATCAACTTTTTGTTTGTCTACTGTAAATTAATTGAGAGATCATTAAGTTTAAGTTTAATTATAATATTAAAAGCTTTATATATGTAAAAGACAAAATACCTGAACTAAGTTTACCATTACAAAACCACAATACAGTACACTACTACTCCCTCTCAGACAAACATGTCTACACACCCCAGCAAATTTGGAAGGAACCCAAACAAAACTCCCTTTTATTTCATGTAATTTTATTGCTTGGCATTACAAACCAAGTAAGACCCATAAGTTACAAACTAAAAAGCATACATATAGATAGAATCAACGACTTTAAATGAAAAGAGACACATACATGAGACTCTGAAAGTGATAAAATTAAGAAGAAAGAAAAGGAGAAAAAAGGTATCTTAACGCCAAGAGTACCAGAGTTTATTACTGATAGTACATGAGCTGCTGATGCGCCGCAGCTACATTCTGAAAACCACCATCGTACATAGCCGCACTTGCTCCAGCTGCATTGACATGCCTTAGAGAATGTTGAGCCTGAGGATGCATCTTGGCTAAAGCCAGTTGTCTCTCATAGGCTAAGAGGTCCATTGGGGACAGACCAGGGACTGCCACTGGCACTGGTGGTGGAAGCGGGTTAGAGGCTGTACCTATTGGAGTTGGTTTGTTTCCCCATGAACACTGCAAGTTTATCACATGAATCGGTTTAGGAGAAAACCGGTAAAACCCATTTACAAGCAAGGGTTAGTACCTACCTTAATCTGTCTGTTAAAGAGGAAAGGCTGAGAGTTGCCCATTTGAATAGCAAGAGCAGCCTCGTCGTGAGTGTTATATCTCACAAAGCCAAAGCCTTTGTCACGCTGGACACGGACCTCCTCAATCACTCCAGCGCCAAGTGTATGGAACAGGCGGTGTAGATCAAGCTGAGTTACCTGCAGAACTGACAACTGTCAACAAAACGTGCCAAAAACAGGAGCTGTCTCTGTGTTTATTACAAAGAGCAGTTCTGACAACTTACTTCAGGAGCGAGGTTTCCTACATAAACAGTGGTATATTGAGGATTGTTTTCAGGAGCTTCTTCGTTTGAGATTGAGATCTCTCTACCATCCTCTGCACAAGTATTAAATCAGCAGGATCTTCATCAATCTGATCTTCAAGTACAAAAAAAACAGATTTTGCAAAGTAATCAAAAGAAAACCTGAAGAGCCGTTTGTGAGTTCAACGACACTTTTCCCATCTGAGCTATGCTTGTCCTCGCCAAACGTAGCACCTTTTGTCGCCCAGTTGCATCTGATTTGTCTGCTACTTAACCATTTACCTGAGATCAAAAGAACTCAAATCTGAATACAAAGTCCAATCCTAAAATAAGAGCATCTGAAACAAATTCTCTGAAAGTGAACATCAAAAGCTTTGAGACCACAAGCTGCTATATACTATACTTACCATTCATTTCGTTTATGGCATTTTGAGCATCCTGCAGATTACATATAACAACTAAAATCAATATAAAAACATGAATGGAGCTAAAGCAAACAGTAACCCATGATTTGAAAAATAACAAAACCTGCTGATTGCGGAAGGAAACAAACCCAAAGCCTCTTGAGCGTCCAGTTTTCTGGTCCCACATTACTCTTGCATCCCTACATAAGAACAAGAACAACAAACCAACAAGCTTAATCAACAGGTACAGTTTCGTAATCAGTATTGATATAAGCACAAGAACTTACGAGCAAGTGTTAAAGGCAGAGAAGCTCTCAAACAAAGCTGCATCAGTAACCTCTGGACTGAGATCTCCAACAAAAATGTTGAAATGACCTGCATTTAATGGGACACAAAACTCATTCAGCATCAAGCCTCTGTCAAAGAACAAGCAAACAAAAAAGTTCCTAATCAGAACTTACTTGATGTGTCTTCCCTCTGACCAGTAGCATACGCCCAGTTAACTTTGATAGGCTGTCCAAAACTGTGAAACCCAGTATTACAGTCTAATAGAATGTATAAAACAGATTGAACATGATGTAACAAATGCTTACAGATGCCTTCCGTTAAGAGACATGATAGCCAAACCAGCAGACCGTCGATCAAAGTAGTGAACAAATCCATATGATGACTGTAAAGAGTGAAAGGTTAGCACAAATATAAAGCAAAGGAGAAAGGTGTGGTCTAAGGAAACTCCAAAAGACCTTATCCTTTCTGATGAGTTTACAGCTTTCAACAGGGCCGGTGCTAGCGAAAATCTCTTGAAGAAGAACCTCAGTGACCTGCGTATGGATGTTGCCAGCATACCTACAAAACCCACCAAAAACTCAGCATTCACCAAAAGAAGTATGAAGAAAGAAAAGTAGTTTCCAAAACAAAACACTCACACACTACGGCAAGTAGTGGGATCGAAACCAGGAGGAAGGTTTCCACTTGGTAGAGGCTCCATCTACACACAAAACATATGCCAAAAGGTTTATAAAGATCACAACTTTTCTACTCGGAGTTAAAGACCCATCAAAAATTAAACCGAATCGTTAGCTCGGAACCCTAACCCATTATCAAAAGCTCAAAAATCAAAGCTTTACTACTCGTAATCAAAGACCCATCAAAATTAAACCGAATCACTAACTCGAAACCCTAACCCATGATCGAAAGATGGAAACTTTTCATGGTTTGAGCCACAGATAGAGAATCGGGAAATTTTCAGAGGAAACCCTAATTTTGGAAAGAGGCAGAAAGGTAAGAATGAAAGAACCTGAGGAGGAGGAGGAGGAGCCATGAGACTAGGATGATAGAGAGAGTGATGATGTTGTTGTTGCATCAAAGCTTGCTGCATCATTGCTTGTTGTTTCAGCCTCGGATTCTGCATCTTTTCAGAGAAGAAAATATCTGTTTTGTTTCCCGAGAAAATGACCCTCTTTCCTCTTTTTTTAGCTTAGGGTTCGAAATCTACTAAGAAGAAAGAAAGAAAGAAAAAAAAAAGAGAAAAAAAAAAAAGAAAAAAAAAGGGGAAAGGTAATAAGAGAGGAGAGAGAAAACAGAGGAGAAGGATGTGTTGAATGGATGGAGTAAAGAAAGGTTTGTACGAAGCTAGTGACCATATATAGCATCACTAGAACGCTTTCTCTTCAGACATAAAGCGTTAACACTAAAGTCACGGGGGTGTTGGAACTAGATTCCGTCACTGACCAATTATAGTTAATGAGCCTTTTCGGCTCGGCTCGGCCCAGCCCAGACCAAGGCCCAATGTAATGTACTCGGAGTAATAATGGCTTTGATTGGTAGCATGTGGTATCATTGATTTTGTTTGAGGTAGGGGTTTACATCATTGATAACTCAAAAATGTTACCAATCATGCATTAAATTTTATTTTTTGATTTTAAGTTTGAGTTAGTATGTGTTACCTTTGAGTTACAGTTTTGAATTAAACCCTTTGTTAAATTGATAACTCAAAACTTAATGCAACATCAAAGAAAAATTCATGTTTTAAAAATTGAGTTATGATATTAATATTTTTCTGTTTGAAAATGAGCTCACAAAATTATGTTACGTTAGGAGTAAACTTAGGTTAGTAGTTTTTTCTGTTTTTAAATTCAATTTTTTTTATGGTTTACCCAAATTATATATTCTACCTAACTTTGTACTAGTCAAAAATTCTTATAATCTTTCTTACTCCAACTTTTTGAATTATTCAAAATTTTAAATTATTGTTATAACATGATTTGGAATGAACATTCATAAATCTTTTTATCGCTATCAAAATTTTTAATGAACATTCATAAATCTTTTTATCGCTATCAAAAAATTTAATGAACATTTTCTTTTGTTATTATTTAATTTAATTTATTGTACTATTGATATTGGAATAAATAATGTTGTTAGTAGTTAGAACTCTAAAAATAATACACAGTATAATTTATTTTTTATTACAGTTTATTTTATATCTATTAAAATAAAACTATTTATTATTGATTTATTTTTTAAATAAGTTTATATTTTCTTTGTTTTTAATAAATTTTCATTATTTATATGTTTATATTTTAAACTATTTTATCAAAAAATTATACTGCAACTTATGCATCAAATATGTTACCAGTCATCATTTTTAATAAATTGATAACTTTTATTTTTACTGCAAATTTACCACATAAATTTACAATTTTTACCACATAATATTTACTGCAAATTACATCGAACTATAATCCATACTGCAATTCAACCTAAATACTACATGTTACCAATCAGAGCCAATATGGGGTGATTAGTTGGCCGTATCAAGGCTTTATCTTTAATTTTTATTTACAAACCATATACATTACATGCTTTGTTTAGTTTTTAAAGCTAAGCTAAAAAAATGAATATAAGAACCTCATTTTCTAAATCACAAAAATATTGCTCTAGGAATATATTTTTTTCATTTTTATCATTTAATCTTTACAGTTACTTTTTTTTTTTTTTGTCTACTGGACCACAACGGGCCGGCCCAGTTAGCCCATTAGCCTCACTTGTTGGAGGCGGGGGTCGAACCCCAGATGCCAGGGAGTTTGCTGTGGTACACAGACCACTCGACTAGATGCTCCCGGCTAATCTTTACAGTTACACTATATACAATTACATCAAAAAAATTTACAAACTAAATTCTACAATAATTTTTTTACAGCAACACTCCAACCAATTGTCCTCAATATCACAAAGAAATTACTTCATTTTGGAAGAAAAGTGAAGTTTTACATTGAGAATGCTCTTTCAAATCAATTGTATGCTTAATTTTGTTTTTAGTATGATTAACCACTACATAGGTAATTACTTAATATTAAATGTTATCCCTTTTTTTGAAAAACCAAAATGTTATCCCATTTACTTAATATTAAATGTTGTTCAAATGTCATCCCTTAAAGCATGATTAACCCAGCACCCCATATGGAGTGTTTAAAAAAAAAATTCTCACTTTAGAAAAAAAAAAGAAGTAAACCAATCGCGGGCCGCTAAGTGTCAGTGAGGCCTGCGAACAGCAGAAGAAACACACAAAATGGAATGCTTATTTTGAAGCTTTTGGCAATGGTTCTTCTAAATTGGTGGGTCCCCTCCTATAAAAGCCTCCTCTAAGCAACCTCTAAGACCACCTCTAATGGAGGGTTTTTAGAGGTTTTTTAGGGGTTCTAAACGTTGTGGGGCCCATAATTTTTTTAGAACCATTTTTAAAAACCCTCCATTAAGAACCAGGTTCTTGAACTGTTTGCGGGTTCCACTAACACGTGGCGGCCCACGATTGATTCATTTTTTTTAATTTTTCTAAATCAAAAAAAAAAAAAAAAAATTCCCAATGGGATTCCAAACCGTTGGAGGTGCTCTAAGCTCCCCCACTAATGTTGCTCTTATGTTTGTTATTTTTACTTACGTGTGTAGGAATCTTTTAACGTGAGTACAAAGACCAGTCTTGTAATTTAGATTTGTCATTTATCCAAACTAAAGTCAGTGGCAGTGATGATACCACTATAAGATGAAATTACCACAGTTCCATATTTAAGACGGTCTCAGTAAAAAATAATGTTTAAGAAATCGATAGGTGGTAATTAAGCGCTTTATAGAGGATTAGTGACTAAGTGAATCATTTGGGATCTAGGCGAGGCCTAGCCATTAACAAAATATCGATTCATTTTATATGTATATGACATTTATATGAAATATTTTAGTTTTAATAGAAATATAAAATTATTATGATAAATTAACTAAATTAGATATGCAAAACAAAAGAAATTAGGTAAATTTGTGGATATAGACTAACATTATTGCTTAAATTAACTTATTTAGACTAATTTCGATCGATTTTAATCAATTTTAACTGGTTTTAAATATTTTAAATCGATTTGAATTATATAAATCGGATTTTAAAAAAATCGTTCTTGATATGATAGAATTGCCCCCTAGACTGATTTTTAGATCCTAGGTAAAAAGAAACTGCAGATGCAGTCCATAAACCCCCTTTTCCCCATATTCATGATCTGGTTTAAGATTTACAGAATTTTAAATAGTTATACTGTAGCCACATTTAGTCTTAGATATTAATTATTTTTCATGTGACAGTAAGGCCATGATTAACCCGGGTCTTTTAAGATGGGGTTCTTAACGTAAAATTTGTCTTTTTCATTTTTTTTTTTTTTTTTTTTACATTTTTCCCGCTAAGAGACGTCTCTTAGAGTTCTTATTTAAGAGACGGTTCTTAGCTTTTCTTAGTTAAAAGCTAATAAACGTTTCTTAGAAAAGATAAGAACCCCACCTTAAGAGACCCCCGTTAATCCTGCTCTAATGAAATAAATCTCCAGCTTCTAGTGAATGATCTTTTCACTCTTTTTAGTACAAAGGAAGCTTATCTGTTGAGTGTGTGTTCTTTGTTGCTAAGATTATATGTTACGTCCATTTATTGACAAATGTATGTTGGTGACTTCTGTGTAATAGTTTTCTTCAGAAACACGCCTAAATGCATTTTGATCCCTTCTTCTTTAAGAAGAGCGCATGCAAAATGTCAACGACTTTAAAATTCAGTTGAACAGATGAAAACTTGTGGAAAAAAAAATCGACACCGCGCAATTTTTTTGTCAGTAGACCAAGTATAATCGACGTCACAAAATATAGATATTATGATTTTACTTGCTGTCCAAAAATGACAATTAGATCTTACTTTTACGATGACGATATAGGTTTGCTTGTTTCAACGCAACCCTAGCGTGAGCCTTCGCTCTTTACTCTTCTACGTATTCATACAGTAACATAATTGCCACACAACAAACTAATTAAAGTATACAATAATGGTAATAGTCGACGAACTTTCTTGTTTTTTAGGCAAAATTAGAAACTTAACCGATCTACTTTGAGTTTTCTTGCACGCCTTTAACTCTTCTTCGTCCCCGTCTGTGTTCGTGCTCTTCATAATTTCCAGATTATCGAAGATCAAATGTATCATAATCGACACCTTTTTGCCAAATAATCATGATAACTGTTTTTTTTTTAAAAACACGTGTTACTGAATATAGATATAATAAAAAATTGTTTACCTTATCCCTTTTTAAAATGATTAAATTTAATCCATTTAATTTAGTTTGGAAATTAATTCCACTTTGATATAAAAAAATTCATTTAAATTTTTATTTTTATATGTCTAGACCAAAACTAAACTAATCTCAATATAGATGAGTAATCATGAGTTTTAAAAAGCTTATGGGGCTTAAAAGGTGAGAAGGTTAGAGCCTTGCGCCACTAAAGCACTCACCTTGTAGATCAAATCTCTTCCCATAAAGAACTTATAAAGTGTATCTAGGTTTGATTCTTTCAAGCTGAACGCTGTGATCCAATAACAACAACAATAAATTTGAGACACCTAGAGCTTCATTGACAAGACTTGACTTAGTTAGAATCCTGTGAGACCGTTTTACAGTCACGGGTTTGTGTTTAATGACCATGAACCGTCTGTTCAAAAAGTGTTTAGTAAAGAAACCGTAAGGCGCACTTTTATATTATCAAAGTGCTTTAAAATAAGACCAAAGGCGCACTAAGGTAAACACCTCTAAGACAGAGCCTCACTTATAGGACCAAGGTGTTTGGCCTGTGCCACTTTGCACCTTGGCGCAAAAGGCTCTCGCCGTTTTAATCACATGAGTAATCAAATTCTAAAATTTATATTTTCTAATAAAGTTTAAAATATTGTATACTGTCTTATTTTATCATTGACCTGGTTTCTAGCAGGAATATAAATCCATAAACAACAAGTTTAAGTTTTGCCCTAAGTTAATTTGATTTTTGTGGTTCTTTACTTTAACATTTTTGGTATGAATTTACATAAAAAAAATCTTAATAAAATTATACATAAACTAATTAAGTAGTAGTAATCTCGTGACAAGAACATAGTTTAAAATAGAGTATAAATTAGACTCTTATGAATCCGATTCTTATCAAGACTAACTAAGTTGTAGTTACTCTCCGGTCAAATAAACATCAACCATGTTTTTTGGTTCTTATTAGCAAATATGGATCAGGGTCGGCCATGTGCCAAGCCGAATAAAACATTGGATTTGAACCTTCAAATTTTTTGAAAAAAAAATATATACATAAACTCTTAAAAAATGTTTAGGCCTCCAAATTAAAAAAAAAAAGTTTAATTGAAATCATTAAGAAATCAGTGTTAAGCTCCCTAAATTTCATGGCCGTCCCTGTCGGGGGTTGACTATAATCACCACCGGTGGCATAAGCTATTAGCTGGGCCTCGCCCCATATACTCCATAGTTACAAAAATAAAATAAAATTATACATAAACCAATAATTTTAACCTAATGCGATTTAAGTTCATGAGTCAAACAAAATATGCCGACGTGGAATTATCAAGGAACAAATCAACATAGTGCTATTTCCTCTTTTTGATCATTTAAATGTTTTGGTTATGAAGAGTGTTTGAAAGAGTCGCTGAAAAATATTTCCTTACCATTATAAATACCTCTGCTCTCTCTCTCTATCTCTTCATTCCCAAAAAAAAAGAAAGATCAAAGATCAAAACCTTGAAGCAAACCAGCAAAAATTTACAAAAAAAAAAAAACATTTTTTTTTCTTTCCTAATCTCTGAAAAGAAAATCTGGGTATTCCTGGGTTTGATCTTCTTCTCCAGAAATTTATTTAATTTAATTGTTAAGAAAATGTTTTTTTTCTTCTCAGAGCTCATCAACGGCGAAGCGCAAGTAGCAGAGTGGGAGAAAGAGAGATAGCAAAAAAAAAAACATATTCTTACTTAATTTATCACCACACAATTAGATTCCGACCAAAAGGTTTGTGTTCTGTCTGAGAATCAGATTCCACACTCTGTTTCGTCTCTCCTTTTAAATTCAAGTGCTCTTTAACTCACTGAGAGATGACCATGGCGATCACGAAGTCATCGGAGACAGAGTTCGCGAGTTGCGAATGTTGCGGTATGACGGAAGAATACACGGCGGCGTATATAGACACCGTACGCGATCTCTACGCCGGGAAGCTGATCTGCGGACTCTGCTCCGAGGCGGTGAGTTACGAGATTTGTCGGCGTCAGATCGGCGTCGATGAGGCTTTAGCCGTTCACACGAGTGTCTGCGGCGAGTTTTTTTCTTCTCCGTCTCCTCCGACCGTCGATTTCATGTCGGCGATCTGGGAGATGTTCAGGAGGAGATTGGTTCTGGGTTTGCCGAGGGTGGTCGTGACTTCTGCTTTGCCGTCGCCGAGGAGTGTTACGGCTGTGGACGGTGGAGTGGTTTGTGCTGCGGCGGTGATCGGTGGGACGGGGAGTTGTTTGCCGGCTTTGTCCGGTGGTGTGTAGATTCGAATATTCGGTGAGGAATCAAACCGAGTAGGAAGCGTGTGTGTGAAGGAAGATTAGGAATAATATTTATATATTAAAAATTAGAGAAAAGAAGTTTTAAGACAAAAAAAAATCGGGAAATACAAAAAAAAATAAATGTAAATACAGTAGATAATTTAGGATGGTTAAAAAAAAATATATAATTTAGGATATCGTTTTGTTGTAATATACTACTGTAATTATTTTTGTGACAGTGTCTGCGTCTGATGTTTGTTTGATAGGGTGCTTAATTAATGGAAGTTTTGTTTTGGTGTGATAATAAAACTCTAAATGGTAACATGCGGAATGCGGAATAAATGTGGTTCGGTTTCATATAATTTTTGCGATTTATTATTGGTGAAAATAATTTTGAAACAAAAAAAAAATGATTTGTTTTTGTAATATATTTGGAAGACCTACACATTTTATAGGAGAGATTCAGCCATACAAAAGCCATTCATAGTCTTGCATGCACGCGTCTTACAACGTTCATACTTGGTATGGACAAAGAACTACGAGTTTGGTTTACAGAATCTTAAATGAATATATATAAAATGTTGGCAAAAAATGTGGTGCAGTTAACAAAAATGTATAAATACTTGAGATTTTTGTTATGGTACGATGTAATTCTTTACGTTACAATTCGAAGTCAAAGTTTTAGTTTGTAGATTTTTTATGAAATGATTTTAAACTATATAAGTATTACAAGGAGCGTTGAGTTCATGAGGTGACCCACTCACCTCATTTTGAAATTTGATGAGGATGAGATATTTTTTAAATCTCAATTCCTAAATGATATATATTTTAAAATTTCATATTTAAGTATGTTAATTTTAATTATAAATATATTATATTTTAGGATTTGTTACCATAATTTTGACCCAATAAAAATTCAATAAATATAATTACTTTCTTCAAATTTTAAAAAATATCATTATTATATATAATAAAAATGTAAAGAATATTAAAATGTTTTTTAATAATTTTTACATAGATCATTTTAAAACAACAAAGAAATATTTTCTAGTAAATTTATTGATCGCAGGTTACATGAACATGAATTCATGAACTTGATTTTCTTAAAGTTAATATATATATCTAGTAGAAATATTTTATCTTAACTTGATTTATTGATATTTTTTTCATCGAAATTCAATTGAAATTGCGATGTACCACTTAATCCTTTAAAAGTGTTGTGTAGCATAGTCATCACATCCGGCAAATCCTTAACCTTTCCCCATCTTAATAAGAAAAAATTCAATTTATAAAATAAATATAAGTAATATATACAGGGTTGAGATTATGTGAACCTGTTTTCTAAACCAGTCTGGTTTTCAGTAATCAAAAATTAATCGAAATCGTAATATTAGAGGAAGATTCTAGGTTCCACTTAAGTATTTTAATTTCTCAAAATATAAATTTGACAAAACTTAGCCGACTGCTACGAAAGAAAAACGTTGTATCACCACAAGGAATAATGCTTCGTAATATGCTTCGATAGCTTTGTTTAAATATTTTTTTTAGTACTTCGGGAGTTATCATTTAATATGTACATAAAGAGGTCTACAAACAGAAATCTATATACACATCTACAATGCATCAGCATCTCATAATTGGTGTGAGATTGAAATAGGATTTGTACACATTTTTTTACAATAAGTCCAATTTTTTTTTTCTTCTTAATGTTAATTCAAAACTTTGTTACAATGCATGAAAACATGACTTATTGTTGGTCCATGGCATATTCCTTGTTCCAAAGAAGCCAATTCAATGTTGTTATCCTACCAAGTTCACCTATTGGTTATTATAACCAAAAAAGGCTTATAATAAGTTTGTTAACTGTTGGGAAGTGAGAAGCGCTATAAGCTACCCGTTGATCAAGAACGGAGACCAGTCTGATGTCATCTTCCTCTTCTCTTCTCTTTTCCCACGAAGCTCATCAAGATGTCAACTTCACTGCAATTCCATCCACATAATTTATGTGCAACACTTTAATACAACGTTTTACAAAACCCTAACAGCTTACAGCTATTCAGGGGGTTAATTGAGGTTTTTTTTTAACAATGATAAAAGGACTTTATAAAAAAATAAAGATAAAAAATAAGTTAGAAAGTGAAGTGGTTATTAGAAACGATTTTAAAACTTGTATAGCATCTTCAACCTAACATTCTTTTTCATCTCATTTATATTTTTCTTAGGGGATGTTATAGAGAGTTTGTTGATTATAAAAATTGAGAGATTTATTAACGTGAAAAAATTAGAGAGAATTTTGTATATTATAAAAATCTAGGAAAATAAATGACTATAATGATTTTAAGAATCTAACGGCTATATATAGTATTCTTAAAATCTTATTCTATGAGTTTAAATGGTTAATAATACAACTCTTAATAACACTAACTTTAATATATTTATAGAATCATTAAAATATAAAAAAAATGAATAACAAAAGATTTAGTAGAGAATTATAAAATTATAACCCCAATAACACTAGATTTTAGTGAGAATATAAAAATCTATAAACCAATAATACTAAATTCTTACAATAATTATAAATGTAATTCCCACTGACACCCTCTTAATATAAATAAAATTACTATATTTCTTCTATGTTTGAAGAAGAAATAATATTTATTCTATATTTTAAAAAATAATATTCTTCTATATTTAATAAAATAATTTAAAATGTTATTGCAAAAAGTAAGAATCAAATTTATTTCTGTAATATTTATTTATATCACTGTTTACTTATAAAAACAAAACAAACACTACTTTAATCTGATGATGATCATGGATTAGTTTAATTTAAAAATAATAAATAATTATATATTTTTATGTTTGACTTAACAATATTTAATTTTCAATTTAGTTAAGTAAAAGAGATTTTTTTTTTCAAATTAAGTAAAATAAATTAGAAAGAAGAATTTCTTCTATCTTATATTTATATATTTAAAATTATAGTTCTGAGTAAATTTTTTTGTTTACATTTTATTACATCCATAATATTTATTTATTTATTTAGTGAATAAAAAATAACCACACAACAATTATTGTATAGCATTTAAATCCAAATAAATTTAATATATTAAAAACTATGATTAATCATCTATATATATTTGGATGCAAATACAACTTATATATTTACTTATTCATAATGTTTTTAATTTTAATCAAAATTTTCATATATAGTTTATATGTTGAAAATTATTTTAAAATTAATATAAATAACTATATGAAATTACTTACTTATTTTGTTATAAGCTCCTTTTAATAAACTTTTATAGTTACAGTTATATTATTTTTATATTTTTAATAATAATTATATATATAATTTACATTTATGGTACGTAGCCTGATTATGCAGAAACTATTTTATTTTAAAAATCTTACTAAAAATCAAAGTCGTTATCTTTACATGTCATAATTATAGAAAATCATATCATCATTTTAACTAAGCTAGGTCATCATTTTTATTTCAAAATGAATGTGGTGATTAATATAAACAAAAGTTAAAAAGAGACTATCCATATAATGATTAGAGGATACTAGTTTTTTTTGAAAAAGGATCATCATTGTCACTTCAGTTCAAAAGTCGCTATACATAGTTACATACAGCATTAAATTCATTAGTTTAAAATTTAAAGCAAAAAAAAACAAGTAACAACATTATTTATCTTTGCTACTAATAAAAGCGTAATTATCTTTGATAAGTCCAACCCATACAAACATGGCGGCAAATACAACATGAACCGGGAAGTAAATCTCTTGGGACTTAACCGAAGTTGATTCCTTGCGCTAGAGATAACTCGTTCCCATAGTTGATCGAACTGCGAAAAACAAAAACCGATTTAAAGAATCAAAAAAAAAAAACTTAAATCGGGCAATTTGTTAAAAGAAAAGAGAGAGCAACTATACCAGATCTCGCACTCACTGTTTGTTGTACCATTAAACCCACCTATGCATAATCTAATTACTCAGACAAAAGACAAAGACAGCAACAAGTAGTCTTAGTATGTTTGGTTGGGTGGTGTATTATAATAGAAAGGAAGTACCTTGGAGCTACCAGTAAAGGATACTAGAGGAATACGTGTCCTTGGCTATTGCTTCACAAATTTCAGCACCACCACACATCGCCGTGAAAATGGCACCGGGGACTAGGTGGTTTCATCATGAGCATTGTATGGTTCTACATGATTGCAAACGAGCTCGTTGTTCTTTTGGTAACATTTGGTGGGATCTACGGTATCAACCCGCTACTTGGTCTAACCGTACTAGCTCGGGGTAACACAATGGGTGACTTAATCTCAAACATAGCATTGTCTATGAACGGTGGAGATGGGGTGCAGATAGCTTTAACAGGTTGCTACGTAGGTCCTATGTTCAACACACTTGTTGGGTTAGGTATGTCAATGCGTCTTGGTGCTTGGTCTGGTCTAAAAGTCCAAATACGAGGATAATAGCTTGTTCTACACGATAGGGTTTCTAATATTAGGGTTGCTTTGGGCTCTTGTAATGCTGCCACGTAATGAAATGCGACCGAACAAGGTCATGGGCATTGGTCTGATCACGCTGTATCTGATATTTGTCACTAATGCTCTGACCGTCCACGCTTAATGGGCCTTCCACGCACGCTCTCTCGGTATGTGGATTCCATTTTGTACGACGGCCGGTGCGTTAATTTTTTGAAGGTTCAAAATCATGTTTACTAACCCTACAATCACCACATGACTTTTCCCCGTGGTTTAGCTTCACTTACACGATATCGCGAATCACTTCCTAATAATTCACCAATCTTTTTACTACTCCAACATAAAGACGCTTAACCTTAGAATTCTATACGGATGTGTAATGAAAAAGATAAGTGCGCTTTAGTGACATAAATAAACAAATCAATTTTTTTAAATCTTTCCACATATATCAGAAATCGGGATGTTACATTCAGACTCAGATATAGCTTGGGCTGCTCAAATACGCCATTGTAACGAGCTTTGAGATTTGTAAGGTAAGATTAAGATTGCAGTCAGCTTATTATGCACATCATTTAGTTTAGTTAGAGAAAGCCACCGGTTCTGAAGAAATCATGTTTTTTCATCCAAAATCCTATTTATTTTGTTATGTCGATGTAACTAATAATGAATCTAGACCGTATACATGGGCATATTATCTAAGATCAGAGGACCCGACCTGAAACCAATCCAAAAAATTCTGATTCGAGTAAGAACCAAACTGATTTATTTACTCTATTGGATCTTGTTGTGGAGGACCTATAAATCTTTGACCCGACTCGACGAGAACCCGAAACCCGATTGGATACCTAAAATAACTATAATTTCTAGTATATATTAGGTATATATGGGTGCTTCAGTATATTTTTGGTATTATGTGTATTTTTAAGTTTCAGTTTTAGATTTTTTGGGTATGGTTTTGGGTTTCGGTAAAATTTTAGATTTTCAAAATTATAAATCTGGATAATCAAATAAAAGTTCAGGTATTTTCATGTCTTCGAGTTAGATTTTGGGTAAATTTTTAGATTTTCGGAGTATTTAAGTATTTTTTGGTATATTTTGTGTTTGAGTATTTTTGGGCCAGATCAGATATGACCCCGAACATAATCTGATCCGGAACAGAACTGAACCCGGTAAATTTTAATTACCCTATTAGATCCAACTATATATGATTCGAATCGACCCGAGCCCGACATGATCCAGACTCAAATGACCCGAATGGAATTCAAACCGACAAATTCTGATTATCCTATTAAGTCTGAATATCAAACTAGCCTTTCACCCGCGCGCCCGCGCGGGTGTTATTTTTATGAATGTCAAATATTTTAAACAATTTGTTTGATATAAATGTATATTGAATGAAACTTAATATTCGATATCCGTTATCCGATCTGGGATCCCATCCGCTTCAAAACACGGATATTCGGAGATCCTGATAGTGATTTTACGGATTCGACTTATCCAAGTACGAATTCGGATAGTAAAATTTAAATCTAAATATCCGGATCTTGATATTAAATATTTAAAATTTAATTATAGTTATCTATGTATATTATATATATTTTTATATAAAATAACTAAAATTTTAATTTTAAACTTGTATGCTTTTAAACATTTCTAAAATAATAATTTTAAATTGACTAATAGATTGTTAATATTTAGATTTTTAATTAAAAAATAGGTCCAAATATCCGCGTGTATTCGGATTTTAGTCCGAATATCCAGATCCGGATAACAATTTTATGAATCCGAAGAATGAATATCCGAATCCATATATCCTAAAATACCTCGGAAATTCGATATGTCCTAGACATAACTGTGTATATGTATTATATGGTGATTAAAAATTTTAAATTTAGAAATTACATAAATTATTCTTATTAGACATATCATACAAATGAATAATACATTGTATTTGTTTGTATACATAACCATTTATAATAAATATTAATATGTATTTTAGTTACTAAATTGTTATGGAAAATTACATGATTTTGTTCTTGTAAATGAATAAGTTCAAATTATATCGAAAATTATTGACATTATTAGTTTTTTTATAGTTCAAATATAGTTGGTTAACTTATATGAATATGAATAAAAAATAAAACTAATATAATTCTATATATATATATATATATATATATATAAACACATATACATTTTTTATGAAATCTCTAATTTCAATGATAAATGTTGTTAATGGGCTTAGCCCAAATTTATTTTTTTCTTGTTAATAATCAATGTTTATATGTTTGGATGCAAGGATAGTATCAGTGGCATTTTTTGTAAATATTAGGTAAAATCAAGGGTTATTTCTTATTTGTACTTCAGTTTTAATAGATTAGATATTTGAAGGATCATGACCCGACAAGACTCGACCCAAACCCGATCCGAATGGCAGCCCCACTGGCCCATTAGGTCTATACCGTTGTGGCTGATCTCGATCATGGATTGGACAACTAGAGATATATGGGCCTTAGTATTGATGGGCCAACTTGTTTACTCAATAATGTCAACCCACTTGTTTCATTATCTGTCACTTGTACGACGTCACGTGGTAGTAAGATATACCGTATCTAGAAAATATTTTTTTTTATCTGAAATTTCAACATCATATTCTGTGTAACTGTCCGAGATGCTTTTTGGAAAATCAGTCCGACTAATTAACATTTAATCTTATTTAAATGGATAAATTGACACAATCTGGGTGACTGTCCACAAACTACGGTTTTGCATATATATACTACAAGATATACATAACATATACATAATTGAAATAATGCCTTAATTATCGTGTAACATTAACATGTTACTCTTTTAAAAAAAAAACATTTAACATATTATATTCTCTCGCATTTAGTTAAATAGCTAACAAAATGGATCAATATATACAGCTATGTAAGTATGGAGACCAATGCGTAAGGTTAGTGATGATCTCGTTGAAACTTATTCACATTATCTCTTTCTTGCGCATGAAGTAAACATATTACGTTATAGCTTATGTCACTGGACCCTCTTGCCCATGAAGTAAACTATAATATTTAAGAATATTTATGCAATATATCACCATCTCGTAACATTACGTATAGATGCATCGTGTACAACAACAATGACTATATAATATGGTTGCATATGCCCAACTCAAGCCAAGATATACAAGAACATGTTATATATTATTGATATGTTCACGCAAAATGACATCTCTGACATTCATATGGGTTGTGTTTGATTATTTTTGAGTTTGTATATTATAGATATGCCTTGTGTTGTTATTAGTAAAACTTATTACTGTTCAGTTTGATCCTGAGTTTATATAGTACACAACAATTATTTTTGTGGGAAATCATCAGATCTAAAACATTATATAGTACGCTACATAATATAATATTCTCTTTTCTTTGGGATTTAAAATTATATTCGAAATTTAGCATACTAGGCAAAGTTTTCATTCAATCAAGTTAAAGCGCATAGTTTGATAAGCAACTGATAATGACATATACAGTTCCATATAGAAAAAAATATCCTTTATATTATAGGATTCAAGTTATCTGGACCAAAGTGGAAGCTATTATCAAATTAATTAACATTATGGTAAAGACAAACTCCGAGACTCTTCAATCAATCATTGAACTTTTCTTTTTATCATAGCAATATATATATACATACAAAAGAAGAAGGAACTAATATCTCTAAAGAAAAGAAAATACATGAAAGCAAGTTCATGCTCTCCACATGAGCTTAATAAACTAAACCCTCCTCTCTTTACAATATTATTGGGAACAAAGAATACATAAAATGTGCTGCCTGTTTCTAAGCTAGCTGACCAATAACTAATTTAAAATCTTGAAAAAAACATATGAGTTCAATGTGTGGTCCAGTTGAGTTTTATGTCAAAGTGTCATGATATGGTCATATCCCCTTTATCAAAACTGTATAAACTAAGAGCATCTAAAACTCTATTTTTCATCTAAAATGGAATAATTTCATAATAAAGTTGAATTTTACTCCGATCCTACTCTATTTTAAACTGAAAAATGAAATATTGAATTAAAAATAAAAACATTACTTTATTTTTAGAATAAACTTTTTTGTTGACAACATTTTTTATCTTATTATAAAGTTAAAACTAGAATAAGATTAGAACTTCTTTTTTTTTACTCCAAACCTTATTCTGAAATAAAATATAGTGAATTTAAAAGTGCTCTAAGGCCATCTTTAACCCGGGTCTCTTAAGATGGGGTTCTTAATTTTTTTGTCCTCTTTTTAATTTTTTTTTTTTTTTTTTACATTTTTCCGGATAAGAGACGTCTCTTATGTCTCTTATTTAAGAGACGGTTCTTAAGTTTTCTTAGTTATAATTAAGATACGGTCTCTTAAAAAATAAGAACCCCTTGTTAAGAGACCTGCATTAATCATGCCCTAACAAACCCTACTAAAGTGGAATTGCATCATTCAGACTAGGAAAAATACTATTTTACATAAAATGCAAAAAAAAGTCACATGTCACATGGAAGATCACTGACCCCAAAAATAAAATGTATATAATGTTTATATATTAGTTTCTCAATGTGCCTCTCTCTCTAAACATAATCTCTCTCTCTTCTCCTTCTTTTTCTTCTCTACCTAACCAAATGGATCCTCGAATCGCCGCAACCTCCGTGTTGAGATGGTCTCGGAGTCGCCGGAAGATTCATATCCACCGTCGTAAGTCACAGGTAGTGCGTCTTGGCGGGACAAAGAACAACGTGGCACCACGTGGCGGATTCTCTTTAAAGAAGATGGTGAGGAAGATGAAGCTGAGATGGTTGAGACTACACTACGTGAGACTGGTGAAAAAGATCAATGGGTATTATCGTAATTTAGTGAAAGAGTTCGTAGAGGCAGGAGCTGAGCTTGAAGCATTTCAGAAGCGAATGGCTGTTGAAGGAGCGTCGTTTGCGGTTCCGGGCTTTGGTCTAGCTTTCTCCTCTATGTCAGTTCATGACTCTGCACGCCATTATCTTGTTTAGTACAATATTAACGATCATATTCATTAGATTATTAATCTCACCAAGTTTTTATTACCTTTGTTGTTGTAATTGTATCTTCTTAAAAACGATTTTATTGTGATTTCCACTGTATTTGACTTTTGTATTAGTAGCATATATGGTTTCAAAACTATATAGTTAAGAGTAAATTTTATTTCTATTATAGAGTTATTCTATTATAAAAATAGTAAAATACATTTGAGGGAATCTTATCAAACGCAAAACTATAACATCTGCAGGTGAATAAAAATAATGATTAGGTGAGAGATAGCAAAACATCTCTGGTTACAAGAAATATTTTTCATCTTTCTAGTATTAATATTTTGTTAAACAAGGGAATAACAAAAAACTATTTCAAGTTACAAACATATGGGTATGCATATCCAATTCTTGCAGATGTGTGCATTTAGAAGCGTAAGGACATGATTAACCCTAGTTTTTTAACTGGGGATTTTAACATTTTTTTTGTTTTTTTATTTTTTTTTTACATTTTTTTCGTTAAGAACCGGTTCTTAAAATTCTTATTTAAGAGTCGGTTTTTAACTTTTCTTAGTTAAAAACTAAAAAAAGTTAAGAATAGACTCTTATGAAAAGCTCATAACCCCAGTTAAAAAACTGAGATTAATGATAGTCTAACTAAAGCATCTCCACGAAACTATTTTATTGTTTAACGAAATTAAGATTTATGTTAATAAAATTTTAGTTTCAAGTAAAAATGGAATATTAAATAAAAATTTATTATTCTAAAAATTAGCATTTTTATTATGGGTAAAAAATGAGAAAACATTATTTCACATTTTAATTTGAAAAAAATAGAGTAAAGAGTTGTTCTTAGGAGATATCTTGTGAGTTAAGATGCGTGCCTTGCTGGACATGCAATCAGGCTTTCAATCGATCGAATAAAATACTGATAACTATCATTATTATCAGATCTTTATCGATACTGTACACTCATTACGTGACAAACTCGTTAGTTCCCGATATAATTTAGAAATATTTAATCAGATTTTGGACGATTGCTTTGTAGATTTAGGAATCTCTATGCTTAAGCAATACCAACATGAATGATTAGTTGTTAGTTTGCCAAGTTTATAATATTGTCACCGACTAAATTAGTCTTGAAAATATTACCTGAAACCAAAACCGAACTGTAGCCAAATTGAAAAAAACTGAAATCGAAACATGATCGAAATTTACAAAACCTGAATGATTTTTATTTTTCTAAACCCATAAACCAAACCGAAAAAACTGATATCCTAATATTCAAAATATAATAAAAATATAAACTATATTAGTTGTCTATATATAAAATATAATTTATAAATAGAAATATCAAAAACCTCTAAATTACTTGAATTATCCGAATATTTTTCGTTCTTCCAGGGTTAACTCGGGTTTTCAAGTTTTTTGGTTTTAAATTCGAATCAAACCCGAAGTATTTTTAATTTGGTTCCACTTTAGGTTTTATGAAAAAGAAAAATCCGACCCGTATCTAACGATTCTCGAATCAATCTGATAAAAAAAATGTTCAGTTCCTAAACGGATCATAAACACCCCAACCCGAATAACCGAAAATCGAATAATTTGAATCTATCTAAACCGAAACCCCGAATACTCAACACTAGACTAAACTATCCGTTTTCCAAATTTTCTTTTGATTTTTACTAAATAGCTTTCTATTTTAGCAATAAGTTACAAAGTGAAAGTTTCAATCAAATACAAATTTCTAACAGCAGAAAAAAATAAATAAAAATAAATACAATAAATAGTTATCTGTTGTAAAATAAACTTCCATTGGGGTGCTCTAATAGTTCAACATATCAGTAGTAAGCAATGGGCCTTAAACATATAAGTAGCCATGATTATGATCATAAACCCATTAAGGCCTAAAATGTTTCACCTGATTGTAAAAGACATTCGAACGTTGATTTGATTCAACGGTATTACATTACGGTAAGATTCACCGGCCGTCTCCTATCGCAGGCGATCCACTTTGTTCTCCATGAAGATAGTTTTCTAAAGATACTGCAATAAACACTTTTCCCTTTCTTGAATTTAGTATTGCTTCAAAATAAAATTGAGAAATAAACTTTCTTGAACTTTTGCATTTCGACAATTTAGAACAGCCTCGAAGCTATTATCTGCTGATTGAGATTTCTGTTGCATAACATTGGTGGTTCAAGGGTTTAAGAATGTATTAGTTGTAACAAAAATTTGTACTCAAATGAATAACTAAACATAAAATTATGAGGTCAGTATACACACGGTTTCGCATGTTGGTTGCGTAAAGGAGAACGTGTCTTGGGTCATGGTTGGTTCAAGTTTGCACGCTGACTCCAACGTACCCCACACCTCCTGGTTACACATTTTCACAAAATAACACACTTCTTTTCCATTTAACCAAAACTCTATTGAAGAAGAGACCCCATACTCGTCGGCTTTCTTATTTACACGTGTATATATGAACACATGAATAGAATATGTGTGTAATAAGAATACGACTTTTTGTTATCTTAAATTGATTTATAAGAAATTGGTAAGAATAATATAAGTTAAATACTATTTTACAAAAATACTTTCAATTATTTTGGGTTTAGTATTGGAGAGATGTGTTTGAGTTTTTAAATGTTTATAAATATTTTAAAAAAATAATTTAATCTATTTTTTCTATAATTTAAAGTTATTTTTGAAATTGTTATTTATTAAAGATAAATTTACAAATTGCTATCAAACTTACGGTAGAATTATAATTTTTTCTTGATTTATTTAATATTTTGTTTTGTTTTCGACCGAAAGTCAGATACAAAAAAAAAAAAAAGCAGGTGTTGATATTGTTGAGTTTGCGACCGTAAGAACAGTATATTGTCCGTATATCTATTAAACGGCGATGACTTTAAACACAAGATTTAGGCTTGGCCGTTGATTAATGTAGTTAGGTAAACGATTCCCACAAGTCACGGAGGCTGAGCCCGACCGTGAATGATGACCTGGCACGAAGCTGTAAGCTTGGCCGCCAAATGTGACACGTGTCTTCTTTAGCTCCGTCCTATTAACGCAACGTGGTAACTGTGTGTTGTTGCAGTGATAGTTCTTCTTCGATTTCTTGATTGGTGTCCTTGTCAAAATGTGAAAATACTGTAAAAAACGTGAAGAAATAAAAGTTGGCACCTAGAAGCAGAATAAAACGTATTTGAAATTTCCATATTGTCCTTATCTAACATCATTTGCGATATGTTCTTGTCAAGATTTCATGTTACTTTTCCTTAACTACTGAAAATAATCTTTGATATTTGTAAGATATACCCTTTTGTCCAATTGAATACATAATCGAATATATAGCTGCAAGTTTCTAAGATTATAAAAATACCATTTTAAACAAGAAAAACAATACAAAAAACAAACGAGAAAAAACAATTCAACCCAAACCTACCATGAAAGATGAAAAATTAAACCACGCATTAATAATCGGGTAGTACATAGCGTTCCTTAATAATTTTAAGATTTACAAATTCAAATTTATTGTTTTTAGATTATCTTAGCGTGTGGCTACATGACAAGAATATCTAATTTCTATACAAGTAATCGGGTATAACTGGCTCTGATAATATATCATATTTCCAGAGATTAATCAGTTGGGTCATAGTCCACCGGATATTCTAAGTCAATAAAAAAATGGAAACTTAGTGAAAAAAAAATAAGAATTTTTTTTTGAAGAAATCAGTAAAGATTAAAAAGACAGTAAAAACATAACCTAAAGACACTGATTAATACTAATCACAGGTTTAAATGAGGTAAAATATAATATTTAAGTTTTGATTCTATTTATTATTTGTTTCGATTTGATCGGATAACTTAGATATTCATAAGTTTAGAGATTAAATCAAATACTATTCTAATATCTATTAAAAACGAATCATAAATTTTTAAAGGTGGATATCCAATCATATATATATATACACATATAAAAATACTAATACTTCTATTCACTAAATTAGTTATTTAGTAATTAAAGTTTTAAAATATGACAATTTTAGTTTTTGGAATGAAATATTGTTGTTTTCACTAGATTTTAGATTATTTTAGGAATTTTAAAATTTTATTTATTTTTATGAATCGAATCTAACGTTTGATTATATATAAATATTTTACCGGAACACTGAATAACCAGATAGGGTCGAAATAAATTAAATAGTAAAAATGTGGATCAGAACAAGATAAAATAAATCACAAATACATTTAAAAATCTTGATATTTTGATTTATACCCTCGAAAAACAAATCCTTATCCATTTAGTTTTTATCTAACTATTAAATTTTAAATTTTACATCTCCACAAAAATTAGCTTTATAAGCTCATACCATATACTAATCCACATAGATAACTTATTATTCACCTATATTAAAAAATAAAGAATAAAATATAAGTTTCAAAGATTCAACAAACAGAAACGGTCAATATAAATGAGTCGTAATCCAAATAAATGATTTAAAATACATAATAGATGATTGTTAGCAAAAAGAGTTATATTTTTCGTTTTTCTCTAAAATTAGTTACAAAATGCATCGCTAAATATATTGTTAATTTTGTGGTTAGATTTTGGTATACCATTTTGAAGTGTTGGTTATTCAAATTTCTCCATCTCTCTATGTTTTAGCTTTACAAATAAAGGCCAAAACATGTTATTTGGATGACTTTCCTTTTATCAAAGAACGTATTTGTATTTTTGTTTCCTAGACGAAAAAGAGCAAAAGAAAAAGAGATTCCTCATCCATACAAACCAAGTAGAGTCATTGAATCAAAAAAAATTCTCAACCAGACAAAAAAACACTTAGAATCCCACATCCGACCATTTGCTGATTTTTATAGATTTTTAGTAGTATTCTTTTTGTGTAATTTTAGTAGTATTTGACTATTTGGTAGGGCTGAATATTTTATTTCTTAAATTTGATTTGATCCGTTAATTGTTTCGCTTCAAAAAATTGAGATATCTATATGTTTTCGTAGCAAAACAAATACTAAAATCAATATCCGCTAAAAACAAGCAAATCACAAATATTAAAAAAAATTAAAGTCGAATATTCAATCAGCTCTGTCTATTATACAAATAGATGTATATTTATAATTAAATATATAATTTTAAATATATTATCTTATATGTTTGTTGTTTGAACATGTAACTTCACTAATTTATTTTTAAATTATACATAAAATATTAATTAAGAAAAATAGAAAATTTTCTTAGAAAACAATAGTTTTTCTTAAAAAATGTTTTCTAAGAATTTATAAAATTTTAACATTTATGAAACCTATAATTTCATTAATTTTACTTATTATTTTATATTTTGTAGAAGATATACTAAAATAAAAACTTGTATAGTTTTTTTTTTAAATTTACTTGTATTAAACAAATCGGATAAAATATCCGTAAATATCTGTTAATTTTTTGAATATCCTTATTTTTAAACAAAGCAAATCAGCAAATCAGAAAATTAGATATAATTGAAGTAAACACACAAATCACAAATACTGAAAAATATAGTGGTATTGGATTCCTCCCTACTCATAGTATTTGTTACATGAAATAGATATTCAGAGAAGATTATTACCAAGTCTGTTAGAGAAACAAAAAAAAGAGATTATTAGCAAGTTATTAAATCTGAAAAAAGTAGATTACTAGTTACTATTTGTTTTGGTAAATTAGTGCAATGATTGATAAAAAGTAACAGAAACTAGTTGGGCGACAACAAACAAAATGTCATTTATAGTTCATGAATAGAAGAACGGATTACGACGTTAACTAAGGGGCTGATTGATATAACCGCAGCGGTTGCGTTTGCAGTTGCGGGCGTTTGAGAATGCGGGTGGTTGTGGTTTTATGCGTTATTAAGAGATTTGGACGACTGGTAAAGCGGTTAATAATTGTTGCGTTTTTTGGGATACTTATGACTGGTTAACTTCCAAATGCAACAATAGTTAAATAATAAATTAGCAATATTTATATTTTATATAATTATAAAAATATTAAAAATCATATTATTGTAATAAATATAAAAAATATATTTATAAAATTATACTATTTAATTTTAAAAAATATAGAAATATTTTTCTTAAAAGTTTTATAATATAAATTTAAATATAATATATATATATATATTAGTATATCTATTATTTCTATTTAAAATTTTAATTGAATATTTTTATTTTTTATTTATATAATTTTTTGAAAAAAAATATTTTTTTACTCTTCCGCAATCGCCCGCAACCGCAAACGCTAGCTGGAACCAGCTTTTGAATTTTAGAGGTTTATAGCGGTTTGAAGCGATTTATAGCGTTTTCTATGATTGTTGCAAAACGCCAACAACCGCTACCAACCGCAAAAGCTGCGTTTGCGGGTGGTAGCGGGAAGTCTAAAATACTAATCAGCTGAGCCAGTAATCCCCGGTTAACAAAAAGGGTAACTACGTAATTTAACATTCTCAGTTTCTCTTCGATTGCTTGATTTAACGGCGAATAAGAACAGAATATATAAATTGGTTTTATAGTTAATAAATTTCGTCTTTGTACATCGATTTGTTCTTCCCCTTTTGGTTGTATAATAAACCCTAATTGGGTTTCTAGATTTTCTGGGAAAACAAAATCCCTCTTTTCCCGAGAAATTAACAAGTCAATTTCGAATCCCAAAATTAGGGTTTCCAATTTGATTTCTAAAAACTGAAACTTTCCACTTTCAAATTCAAAAACAGAGAGCTTCAATGGTGGTAGCAACGACAATAGCGCTCTACGCGAGCCCACCGAGCACCGTATGCACCACACCACACCAGATCAGCGTCTCCTGCGAACTCGATCTCAACCCCAGATCTTCATCTTCGTCTTCTTCCATCACAATCGGTGGTCTCTCTCTCCTCTTCAAATCACCACCTTCCTCCTCCTCCTCATCCTCACACCCAACCCTAGCAGAGGAACTACCTTCCATACGCCATGACCGAACCGAAGATCATCGAACAACCTTAACCAGCTCCTTGTCTTATTCCCCGACCAAGTTCATCGCTTCTTCTTCTTCTTACCTCAAACGAGACCACCAAAGCCCTGTCTCCGTCCTCCACGGTCCAATCTCATCCACCAACAGTCCTCCCGTGAGAAGCTTCAATGTCGGTGGTGGTGGTGGATCTACCAGATTGTTCAATGGGTTTATTACCAAAGCGGTTGGCTCGTGTGTTGATTATGAGACGGACTCTGTTCTCGTTGATGAGCAGCTTCCATTCACCATGGACGATGTGGGAGGAGAAAGAAGACAGCCATACGCTAGAGATTTGCTTAGACGTGCTCAGCTGAAACACAACATCTTCGAAGATGAGTCTGTGATCAAAGCCTTCTACGAAGCAGAGAAAGCTCATAGAGGACAGGTATCAACAAAGCTTTCAACTTTCCCTATAAAGTTTTGGTTTTGGTTTTGGGAACACACCTATCGGTCACAACTTTTAACTGTCTTAAATTGGTTATGATTGGTTTAAATTGATCTAAACTAATTTAAATTGATCTAGTTGGTTTAAATCTGCTAAATTAAATAATATTGTCACTGCAAATCTTAATCATTTTAGATTTGTGCACATTGATTAAAGAAACAATTAATTTTGTATAATTTCTATATAAAAATAGAATTGTTTATACATTTAACCATATTTCAACCAATAGAAAAACAAATTGTAGAATAAAATTAATAAATTTTGCATTGGAAATTGAAAATGACACTTATTTTGTAACGGATTTTTTTCTGTACAACGACACTTAATATGAAACGTATGGAATATTCTTTTGTATATCTAATTTTCACAGTTCATCAATAAATATATAATTAAACTTAAAAACTAAATTTATCTGATGTAAATGTAAAATATATGAAAAATAAATCAATAATTTTTAACAACTAGGCCCTAAATAATTTGCTTAGTTGTTAATCTTCCTAGTTGTTTCTTAAACACTCTTACTAACTGATGGCTTCTTGAATCAGATGAGAGCTAATGGTGATCCTTACCTGCAACATTGTGTTGAGACTGCTATGTTACTGGCTGAGATTGGAGCTAACTCGACTGTTGTGATAGCTGGGATTCTACATGATACTTTAGACGATTCGTTTATGAGCTATGATTATATTCTCAGAACTTTTGGGTCAGGAGTTGCTAATCTTGTCGAAGGGGTAAGTAGAAGAAATAGACATGGATAGTGTTTTGCTATAAAGCTATGTTCTATAATGGCTGAGACTCTAATTAGGGTTTTGTTTTGTGATTATGTTTTAATGGTTGATACCCATGTTCTAAAAATTGTTGGGCTGAAAATAGGTCATAGGCGAAATGATTTTCTTAAAATTCGATGAATTTAAGGGACTCAAATTTGTTTAGACCTTGGTTAAAAGTGGTCCAAATTGATTTAGATTGATGTAAATCAGTTAAATCAAATAACAATATTAGTGTAAGTCCACAAGTTTGTTTGTTTTGAATATATTTAATTTTTGTAAGTCATCAAAAATAAGTTTGTAACTAAACTTAAAAGATTAAAATATTTAATATAAATATACAATGTAGAGTAAATAGACAAATAATTCATTGCCTCGAATGATCCGGTCTATACAAAACACTTATTGATTTCTTGAACATTAGTTAAGATTCTAATTACTGTTTTGTCTTGTTATTGCATTAGGTGTTGTTTTAATGGTTGAGACTCTAATAACTGTTTTGTGTTGTTGTTGCATTAGGTGTCTAAGCTTAGCCAATTAAGTAAGCTTGCTCGGGAAAACAACACTGCATGTAAAACCGTTGAAGCAGATCGTCTGCACACTATGTTCCTTGCAATGGCAGACGCGAGAGCTGTTCTTATTAAGTTAGCTGATCGGTTGCATAACATGGTGACACTCTACGCTTTGCCTCCGGTTAAGCAGCAAAGGTTTGCTAAAGAGACTCTGGAGATATTTGCACCTTTGGCTAATCGATTAGGAATCTCTAGCTGGAAAGTTGAGCTTGAGAATCTCTGTTTCAAGCATCTTCATCCTGACCAGCACCACGAGATGTCAGCTATGCTTGAGGATTCATTTGATGAAGCTATGATTACTTCCGCGATTGAGAAGATGGAGCAAGAGCTTAAGAAAGAAGGCATTGCTTACCATGTTCTCTCTGGACGGCACAAGAGCTTGTATAGTATCTACTGCAAGATGTTGAAGTAAGTTCTCATCTTTTCTTTCACTTAGATGATGGAGAGAATCTGAATACTGATCTTGTGGACTATTCATTTACGTCAGGAAAAAGCTAACCATGGATGAGATTCATGACATTCATGGGTTACGTTTGATTGTTGACAATGAGAAAGATTGTTACAAGGCCTTAGGAGTAGTTCACAAGCTATGGTCTGAAGTTCCTGGAAAGCTAAAAGATTACATCACTCATCCCAAGTTCAACGGGTAGGTTCTGCAAACCTATCATAGCAGCTCCAAAATGATGCTAACTTGGGTTTCTGAAAATTATAGGTATAAATCTTTGCATACCGTAGTGATGGGCGATGGAACCATTCCTCTAGAAGTTCAAATACGGACGAAAGAGATGCATTTGCAAGCTGAGTTTGGGTTTGCAGCTCACTGGAGATACAAGGAAGGTGATTGCAAACACTCATCATTTGTGCTTCAGATGGTTGAATGGGCAAGATGGGTTGTGACTTGGCATTGCGAAACCATGAGCAAAGACAGATCTTCAATCTGCTCTTCTGAGCCCTTGTGCAGTTTCCCGTCTCACGCTGAAGACTGTCCGTTTTCTTATAAGCCTAATGGTAACCAAGAAGGACCAGTCTATGTCATTGTAATCGAAAACGACAAGGTCAGTTAGTTGCTTATAAACAACCTCTCAACTTCTTCTGGTCTTTGCTTGGAGTTAATAACATACTAAAACCCGAAAATGCAGATGACTGTGCAAGAGTTCCCCGCGAGTTCTACAGTCTCGGACCTGTTAAGCAGAGCAGGACCAGGGAGCTCGAGATGGTCAATGTATAGCATCCCGGCAAAGGAAGAGCTAAGGCCAAGGCTAAACCAGTTACCTGTAAGTGATCTGAAATGCAAGCTGAAGATGGGAGATGTGGTGGAGCTTACTCCAGCCATACCTGACAAGTCTCTGACTGAATACAGAGAGGAGATTCAGCGGATGTATGATAGAGGGCTCGCCTTTTCGCGTCCTCACCGTGCAGCTACTGGCACAATGGTTGGCTGGGGAAGCTAACAGATTCTTCTGTGTGTTAGTTAAAAACAGGTTCCTTGTTATATATATGTATATAAGTTGTTATATATAGTGTAATGCTTCAGAATGATTGTTGTACCTTTGAGCTTGTTGGTTCCAAGAAAACAGTGTATATATAATATGCATATATAGGCTACAAAAAAAAAAACTGGCTCTGGTCATTTAGGCCATGGTTCACTATGACACAAACTGGCTCTTACATTCTCTACATGTTGATACATAACATTACTTGTTTATGTTGTCTCTCTCTACTTATTTGGGTCGTCTAGAGAGGGAAAGAGACCCTTTGAGGAGTTTGGTTTGGAAGCTCTGAAATTTGTTGTTGTTGCTGAGATGATTGTGCAGGATCTGTCATGTCTTTGGCAAAGGGATCTTGTTCCTGCTCGCAGCAAGCTCTAACAGTACCTAAAGACCAACATGGAGACATAAGTATCAGAAACTAACCACATCTTGTCTATAGACAGCATTAAAGACTAGTCATCTGGCTTATCACATCTATTTTCAGACAACAACCTCAACAATGCATGTAATGTGTATAGTTACCTCTCTTGGAGGAGGCTATCAGAAATAACTTTGGACTGAATAGCGAGCTTCAAATCGTCACAGTCAATGGTGGATTTGCTAGCATGCTCTGAGTAAACGTGAGCATCCGTCAACACTTGGAGCACATAACGATACTACCGTTCCAGAAACTGGTGGATCACAAGTGGCTCGTAGTCCTCCACACCCATTGACTTAAGCAGAGACTTGACAATCTTACCGTTTCTCGGCGAATCCTCTGCACCTTCTCCATCCATGCCATGTTAGTCAATTCGGGGCTTGATCGGTGTAACCGAATCGACTGCTGTTGTGGACTTTTACTAATATGGATGATTGTTGTGTTAAGCTTTATTAAGATATATTTGGACGATCGATACCATGGTTAAAAATTGTTACGTTTAACTACCAATTACACCAATAGTTAAATTTTAGGTTTTTAAGTGGAAACTAGATTCTCACCCGCCCTTTGAAAGGGCATGTACATATTTTGTTTTATGTTTTTTTAAATTACTTTTTTATTTATATTTTTAATAATTATATTTATGTTTAATTATTTATTTATCAATGATATAAATACTTAATGTTATTACTATAAAAAATAATACATGTGCAATAAATAGTTAGATCAAATATTAATTATAGGTTATGATATTATTTTAATAGAATAGATATGCCACAGACAAACAATATGAAGCACATTTTTAGCGGTTAAAAACGGTGGGGCCTAATGGGTCATTAGCCCAATAAAAACACAAACGACAATGTAAATGTTGTTGACATCCAAGTTAACCCTCTCTTTAATGGGTTACTATTCTATTCTTTTAGGCCCGTTAAAAGTAATGCCGCCATATGCGTATCTTAAGATACCGAGAGTCCTCCTTAATTGTCATCGTCGAAATACGAAATTACCGAAATGTCCTCGCCGGATCGTTCCGCCGTCTTCCCTCTTCTAATCGACATCGCTTTATCCTTCGACGGAGCCATCCTCGGAGTAACCCTAGCGTTAGGCGCCGTTCGAGCTGCTTTCAAGTACACCTCTACCTCCGCCGCGTTGAATAAGATCAAAGACGCCCCCGAAGTCTCAGTTTCCGATCTCCGATCACTGATTCCGACGTCTGATGACCAATCCGAGAAGATTGATGAAGGGAATAGCCGTGATCAGCAGCGTATCGTGGTGGTTCGTGGAACGGTGAAAGCTAAGTTAACAGACAGGAACAACGTGTTGACATCTCAGGAGACGGGAGATAAAGCACTTATCATTCATAGATCTCAAACTGTAAGTAATACATAGATAACATTGTGCTTTCAAATTTCATTTTCAGCTAATCTACTTTGCATTATGCTCCCAAAATGCTATAAAGATTCTTTCTTAGGTGATGTTGTGTTTATAAATAAGTGATTGTCACAAAAATAATGTCTTGAAAATAAAAGAACCAACGTTCATGAAAACACTAATGGCTGTACATGAGATTATTGATTAGGCGGCTGCCTAGGCCAATTTTTGATGCATAGACGCACTTATAAGAACTATATGAATCACATAGCAACATCTTATTTACATGTTAGCAAAATAACATGTATATAGTTTGTATCATTTTTTGTATATTGGGTAAACGATTTATTTTCACACCTAGTAACAGTTCCACAAATCTTTTATGTTCGTCATTTTAATGCCATCTTCTATAATTTGATCTTTTTTACAGTATGTGTATAGTGGATGGAAGACTTTGTTTCAGTTGTCAAATGGTCACAGGTTTCTTTTGGAAAGATCTTTGCCCAAACAAGGAGCTGACTTTATGAGAATGGTAGAGTCTCTGGTTCCTCTCTTATCAGCTTATAGCTCTTGTTTTGATGTATTTATATTTCTTTTGCTGTGTGTAGGTCCCGTTTGTTATAGTGGACAACACTCAACCATCACAGTCTAGCTTTCTTGTTGTTAACATGGATGGTGCAAGGCAGCCTCTTCCGCTTACTACTGTGTATAATCGTTTGCAGCCTATTAATTCATCTCCCTATGCGTTTCTTCAAGCCTTGTTCTTCCCTGAGTATCCCGTGAGTATATTTTGAGGACTGACGTTTAACTTGTTCTTGTCCATTTCCTTTTTTTTTTTTAAACTTTGTGATCCTTTCTTCTTCCAAGGTTGGTCTGCTTGATGTAGAGAAGATATTACCACCTGGGAGAGATTTAACAGCTGTTGGCATCTGTAGTTTTAACAATGGAGTTCCTGAGATCAAGTCCTGCCAAGATCTTCCTTACTTCTTGTGAGATTTTCTCTGGATATATATATATTTTTTCTTGTTAGTGTTGACCTTATGGTATCTGCCTGTTGTCCAATGTTGCAACATGCTCTCTTGCTGTTCAAGTATCAATATTTTTGAACAACCGTTGCAGATCAGAGATGACTAAGGACAAGATGATAATGGACCTTACGGAGACTACCAGTGTAATATTCTGGGGCGGTGTTATCATGGGATGTTTGTCTGTTGGCATCCTTGGCTTTGCTGCTGTCAGGTACTCTCATACATAGTTTTGGGTTTAGACAATGTTTTGATTCTAAATGTGTTTTGGGTTTTGACATTATCTTCAGGGCCTGGAATAGATGGAAACTACGGCACCATGAAAGAGAACAGCAACAGAGACCAGACGAACAGAGACCAGACCAGCCCATGGTTGCTGATGAGACAGAAGATGAAGATGAGATTCCAGATGGAGCACTGTGTGTGATCTGTGTGACACGAAGGAGAGTTCCTGCATTCATTCCCTGTGGACATGTAGTATGTTGCAGACAGTGCGCCTTGACCGTGGAACGTGAGGTTAACCCTAAGTGTCCTGTTTGTCTCCAGAGCATTAGAGGATCTATGCGCGTGTATTACTCTTGATGAAATGTTATATCTTGTCGCATTTGTGTATTTGATAAGGTAATGCTACTTGTAAACTCAAATAGAATCCGAAAATGTTATAGGTAACATAATAGTTTGACAATGATATGAAAGTTACTTCAATATATAAAGTGAGATTGCAGATGATGAAAACAGAGTTTTAAAAGCATAAACTTTGTAAAGAAGCAGTAACTTCATAGCCAAGGATGACTTCCCATTTAGGATCAAGATTCTTCTCAGATTATCTCAAGTCTCTGACATGAGAGCTGAGACATGGTGTGTTGATGGATACCCTGAGAATCTAAATGGTGTGTTCTGGAACATGTTACGGTTTGAATCCTCTCCATCTCCATTTGCCATTTGAGAAGAACAGAGTGAGTTTGATGATTCTTGAGGCTTCTTTGTATTCAGGAAACGCCCACCGGAGCCTCTAGCTCTCTTTAAAGCATGAAGATGACGAGACTCATGAAGGTATGGCTGCAAAACATAACAAGCTTTTGTAAATTGTAAGGAATCTTTAAAGATCTTGTGGTGTTTTAAGCAAGATTGATCATACTTTCCGGCTTTTGATGAGTTTGTTCTGAGCTTCAAGCTTAGCACGATGCTTCCTGCGACGAAGAATGGCATGGTACTGTTTAGCATTGACGAATATTGGTTCACTCTCTTGAATGTTATGAGGCAATGGCACTCTTGAATTAACCAAACCCATCATTTCCAAATGCGTTAGTGCCTGCAAACAAAACCCTTCCCAATATAACCAAACCAACGCCACTTAGATTTAAAACCTTTGAAAAAAAGACTTTACAATAATAAACTACCGTTTGTTGAGATGCATATTCAGGAGCCAAGAAACCATTTAGATGTGATGTTTCAGCACATTGAAGAGGCCAAGATGCTAGACCATAAGTAGAAGGAGGAAACACAGACTCTGGAGACACCATTGACGAGGTGGTTGTTGACTTAATATAACCTTACATGAATCAAAACAAGAAGAAAACTCTTTTATCAGTTCTTTCCTGTAATGTGACTCCAGTCTCTACAAATCAAAGTTTATTTGCTTAACCTGAGAGATTGGTATTAACATAACGGTTAGGTTCTCCAAAGCTTGCAGCTTCACCACCGCATGATTCTCCAGTAGATTGCGTTGAGGAAGAATCTTGATTTTGCAGCTGCAAACTCGAATGCTTCATCATCATCATGTTCTTTGTCAAGCTGAAAGATTGAGATCCTTGAATGTTTGAGTTTTCCCAAGTAGACCGAGATGAATCTTTGCTTTGGAACACTTGCATTGTCTTCTTCATAAGCTTATGTTCAAACCAAGCAAAAAGGCCAGTCAAGAATCATTTTGGTCATTATACACCAAATAAAAAAAAAATACTAAGAGATGCATGGATCCATCAAATTATTAAAAACTATACTAAAATCCAGATTCCATGTTCAACTTTTCTCAAAGATTAAAATTTGAAAACCCATTTTGTTTTAAACAGATTGATTCACTAGAATTTACATAGAAAGCATAACATGCAAACCAATATATATATATATACAAAAAGCTTTCCAGAGAGAAACTATATTGACAGATTATTGACTCAAATTGCTGGTTAAGAATAGAAATCAAATCTCTTTAAGCTTACTGATCCAAGCAACAGAGAGAAAAAGTGGGCATAGAGAAAGCAAACAAATTATGTTTTGAGAATTGGTTATAAAATGGTTATTATTTATTTAGATCATAGAATCAGAAGTACAAATAGAGCAACCAAATCATTAATACACTACCAAAGAAATTATGAGAGAGAGAGACCTTTGGTGTCTAGATTTGGTAAAAGATGGAGAGAAAGAGAAGTTAAGTAACAAGCTGGAGAAGATGATGATGATGATGATGCATGTCTCCTTCCTCAAAACATGGTTGTTTCTTCTCTCTCTCTCTATCTTCCTCTGTCTCTGTAAATGTATTATTGGCTATGGCTTAAAAGACTAAACCTGTCTCTTTTCACCCTTTTTCTTTTGTCTTTGTTTTTTTATATCTCCCCACATATACCATTTTATAGACACAAATACTTAGCTAAAGATTAACTTCTTCTTGTTCTTTTTTTTTTTCTTGCAAAGTAAACAACTGTTTGTGTGGTCAATCCTGCTTATCTCTTAATTTCTTTAGTTTATTGTAGACATTTTAAGTGTATCAAGCTCGGGTCAAACTAATTCTGGGCCCTGTGCAAGCTTTAAAAAAAAAAACAAGTGTAATACATAAAATATAAAAATTTGGACCCTTTCTTACAAAATATCAAAAACTTAGGTCCCTAAACATACAATGAAAAACTAATAAAAAAAGCAAAGACCCTATGCATAAGCACTGCCAGCACACGGCTAGAGCTGGGAGTTGGGACTCATATATA
>CAJHQQ010003694.1:0-39479 GCA_905132885.1 Moricandia moricandioides
GAAATCGGTTAGGTTCTGTATTTATTTGGGAAGGTGTATTTCCTTTAGCTGTGGGGTTGATACTTTTTCTGGGACCTTCCATTGCTCTCTCAGTTTGATTATGTGGAAATCCTGATTTTAGTTTTGTGAGTTGGCTTTGTGTTTGATTAGTTTGATTAGATGGTGTGTGGAAATTTGACCTGTCTTAGGCTTTAGTTTGAACATACATAGATGAATGGTTGGGTTTATTTTCTCTGTTTGTAAATACTGTGTTAGTGTAGGTGTTTATGACATTTCTTTTTGTGGGCATGTGATGGAATCTTTTCTTCTGTTTCTAAGTTTGGCCATATAACTTCTTAGTAAATTGTATCTGAAGAAATCTGGTTAGGTTCTGTATTATATTTGGAAGTGGTTTTCCTTTAGCTGTGGGTCTTGATCCTTCTTCGACTTCCATGGCTCTCATTTTGATTATAGTGAATCATTTAGTTTGTGAGTTGAGCTTTGTTTTGATTAGTTTGACTCTTTGAGAGTGTGAATCTGACTTGTCTTAGCGTTGAGTTTTGAACAAATATGATTATGGTTGGTGTTTTCCGTGTTTGTAAACTTTTTAGTGTAGTTTGTTATATGATCATTTACTCTTGGGCTACGTGATGGTAATCTTTCTTCTGTTACTAATGATTGGCATATAATCTTCTTTAAGAAATTGTACTGATAAGTGAGATCGGTTATGGTTCTGTATATTTTGGGCAGGAGTCGAGTTTTCTCGTTTAGCTATGTGTGCTTAGGCTTGATACGTTTTTCCGACGTTCCGATGTGCTCTCAGTTTGAATTATCAGCTGATACCTGATTTAGTTGTGAGTTGAGCGCTTGTGTTGATTAGTGATTGAGAGTTGTGAATGACTATTGTCTTAGCTATGTAGGTTGAATCAGATGATTGATGAATGGTTGGGTTTCCTGTTTGTGCTAAACTGATTTATTAGTGTGTATGATGTTTATGACATTCTCTTTTTGGGGCATTGTGTATGGATGATCTTTCTTCTGCTTACTTGCTCTTAGTTGTAGTGTTTATGACATTTGCGTTATGTCTTTATGGATGTTATTAGCTCATCATTGTATTGTCTTTGGAGATATGGAATTGCAGTGCCGAGAAGCGTTATATAGGAGCAGTGGTCTTGATGACTGCATATCTCAAGAGACTGCAGAACAACGCAGTCTGTGCCTGCATGTCACTCCTCACGAGTATTCTCTGAAGAGGTCTATGTCTGAAGAATATGCATGAAGTGTGAGATGAGATTCTCTTGTATGACACATATCAGTGGTGCGAATGATAGGAAATATGGCCTCAAGATTTCTCAGCATAATATGTTGGTACATAGCTCCGTTTGTGTTAAGTAGAACTTGTCACCTCGAATGAAGCATGAGTAAGCTTGTTCTGTCTTGCGAACGAACTCCGCTGACAGTTTGCGCTCTGCAGTAGCTACCTATGCAGTGGACTGGTCCTATGAAATAGTAGTATATATGACGAGTGTAGCAGTGAAGCGTGGTGAATGGTAAGTCCGACCTCTGGGGTTTTGGAGTCAAGCTACTTAAGGGGTGGTGAAAGGATCTCTGAGTAGTGTGTATAAAGTAAGGTCTCACTAATAACAAATAGTGTCATCTAAACTGGTAGATTCGGTGCTGATAGCGTTGATGACTTGATCATACCTATGCGTCTGTGATGGGCTTGTGGTTATGGCGGAGAGACGAGAGGGTGTACAATCACCTTCTTTCATAGTGTACATCAGTAGTTAGCTAAACTGCGATCGTTGAGGATAGTTAGACAGTTACCATTGGTCTTCTGCTCTATACGGACTATCATGCTTACGCTTCTATGCACAGTATTATGGAGTAAATCAGATACATGGATTGAGCTCACGATTTGGATGAGAGATTCTTCATATATGCTCTCTAAATTTGGATTATAGAAGCCATTCCTGATTTGTCTGGCAGAATTTATGTCGGCAAGTAGAGTACTCAGTGACAGTTCACTGGAATCCATAGCGTGTGCTATATTGGATAGGAGTCTGCAAATAGTTTCATATGAAGTCATCATTGAGCTTGAGATACTCATTTCTGATAAGCGTATGTACTATATGTTGTCTTTTTATTTCCTTGATTATGCTATGTTTTTTTTATAGCTCTTTAATGTTATTATAAATTATGTGTAGGATGAACTGTGTTTCCAGTCATTTCGTGTGACTGAGTATATATTAGTGATGTACTTATGAGTAGACTGTCTACATAAGATATGTGTGAAATGGATAGATAGAGGGGTCAAAACTTATCTGGAAGCGGATAATGACAACTTGATTGGAGCAATACTCAAAACATGTGCAGTCGCTGAGAACCTCGGAAACATAGACCTTGATATAGAGGAAGTAGAAGAGAGATATAGAGCAGAGCTTAGATGTGATTATGTCGAAGAGTGATGACTTGGCGTGCGGCTCAACTGTGTGTCTCACATAATGAGATGCAATCGGTATCAGTAATGTTGGAGTAGCAGATAAAGAGTGGAGACGTTCCATGACGAGGAGCGAGTCAAGAAGAGTAAGAAGTGTCTGTGTCACTCCGATCTGCTGCAGCAATATGGTACTCTTGATCATGATATGGAGATGTTTCATTGACCGGGTTGTTCCACACGTCGCTTCACTTGTTTTCGTGATGAAATTCAGTAAGCGTACGTGTTGGACAAAATGGAGACGTTGGAAGATCTGATGTTCGGAGAGAATTGAGGATGAGATGGTAGTGTGTCGAAGGTTTACCAGCTCAGAGATAGATGCACTACTACTCTTAGATGTAGTCAAGTGGAAGCGTCCTGGTCTAATAGCGAAGTCGTCCGCAACTGCAGCAAAGATAACAAGGTTGACCACTTAGAGAAAGCCGTAAATGTTGAACTAGGATGCTTGTTATAGTCTGCTGACGTGTCTAAGGAGGATCGTTTGATGCTAGTTGTTGGAACTAGTTACTTCAACTTTTCACTGTACTAATACATATGTAATGCTTGATACCTTTTTGTGAATGTTCTCTTCCGAAATTAGTACTTGTATATATGTAATATACTGATGTGTTGTGTTGTTGTCTTATGTGTGTTAATACTGGATGTGTTATGTCGTCTTTGTGTTTAAAAACTGGATTGTGTTTATTGTGTCTTGGTTACTGCTACTATAATGTCCTATTGTGTGAATCGTTTTAACATTATTCTCTGTATCATTTTGTTGGTAATGAATTAGGCGTTTTTAGTTTATAATCATGAATACGTGGTTTGGTCATTATTCTTTATCAGAATAGTCATAAATGAATCGTTAGGTGAAAATTAGAATCTTTTAAACGCCTGATGATTGTTGTTGTCAATTGTACCGTCTTAGTAAACTGACTCATATCATCAGGACATCAATCTGAGTTGGGTACACAAGAGTACTTGGATAACTTGCTTGAAGACCTTTCGCAAGATACATATGTCGAAGGTGTTTGATCCTTCATCCATTGAAGCTGTCACCACCAGAATTAGATGACAAAAACATAGATCTAGCCGGCGAAGCAGAGGATGACAGAAATTTGGTGTATGTGGCTGAAGAAGATTTCGAAAAAATGCAAAAGTGGCAAGATTTGAGAGCGTAAGTTATTCCTTTTAATATCTCATTGCATGATGTTGTTTCTAATAGTTAATTTGAAATTTTATTTTGAATTACAGAGATATACAGATTGGTCCTTGTCTTTTAAACTCAAAATGACGGGTCGTATATGAGTGCAAAGCAAGTGGCTTTAAACCACGGTAAGCATTAAACTAGTGCCTTGATCGATGTTATTTCATATCATGTCTACTAACAACTTCCATGTTATTTTGTTAGGAGATTAATGCTGTAATGTTCGTATTCCGAGAAAGAACAACACTGCGACGATGGAAACCAGACCGTGTTTGCTTTATGACAATGTGTCTTCAGCGATCGTCATTAGGCAGGGAATACAAGACCTTTCTTGAAGGGTACAGAGGAAGTACCAACGATGGATAATTACTGCTGGACTACGGAAAAAGGGTGAGTTGCCTTCTCATGGTAGAACACGACAAGTTATGGACCATGTTGATGGTGGATCGGATGTCATGTTCCTGTCTGGGTAAATCCGGAACCATTGGATTGCATTCATGCATCAGCTTCGTGAATAGGCATATCGAAGTGTTTGATTGTGCGGGTAAACAAAGGCACAAGGAAGTCGAAGCATTCACATTCCTAGTTTCCTGCGGATAGTGAAGGCCGTTCAGGTCAGAGGAGTATTCAGAAGGATCTCACTACCATTGCTCTATGGTGTTTCCTATGTCCCTATGTGTGGTATTAACCGGAAAGGTTGTCATTGTGGGTGTATACATTCTAAAAAAACATTGAATGCCACTTGCTTGGGTTGGATTTATCATTGGTCAATGATGATAACATCTTGGGAGCTCGAATTAAGATAATGTGGGATCTATGGGAAGCAGCTAATGATCCAGAGTTGATTGAGAGGATGTCAAAGTATGAGCCACCTAAGTCTGTGCCTTCTAAGTGTGTTGAGTTAGAATAAATTTAGATGCCTAATCTATTGTATTAACATTTGGTTTTTAGTATTAACTTGAATGCTTAATCTATTGTTTCATGTTTCGGTTTTAAGAATGTATGTTTGGCTTTTAAGAGTGTGAATGCTAACTTGACACAAAAGACATAACAATACCTTACACCCGAGACATAAACCCGAGATTAACAAAACTGTAAACTTAAAAAAAAAACGAGATTAGGATCGACAAAAGACATAACAATACCTTACACCCGAGACATAAACCCGACCCAGAAGAGATCCCATTGTAACCTAAACCCGACCCAGAAGAGATCCGACTGTAACGTAAACCCGATCCCGTGGAGACATAAACTCGAAATCGACCATTTGTTTCTGGAACGTCTTTTCTCACTTTCTTCTTTTTGCTCTCTAATCTCTTTTCTCTCAACCATGACGACACATAGACGATTCTCTGAAGGCGTTCATTCAGCATGCTGGTGTGGAAGAAGGGTTGTGATACTCTATTCAAAAACGAATGAAACCCCTTACATAAGATTCTATAGATGTGAAATTGGGGCACATGTTATCTTATTTTGACTAGTTCCTAAACCCTTTGTTTGGTCATGGATTCAATTTTTTTTCCTTTAAGATTTGCTTCGTTTTCCCTTCCACATCAATTATTTGACAATTAAGATTCAAATTTTGTTTCTCTACATCGTTTTCACTGTTGTTTTCGATTTTCCTTGTACATCAATTTTTTTCTTATTTTTTAATGGATTTTTGATGTAGCGAAAAAAGGAAAACCATTTGTTCAAGTGGTTCGATGAAGCTTTGTTTGATGAAATTCGAAAGGTTGATGCTGAGCAAAAGAGAATTGCAGAAGATATTGAAGAGCTTAAAAGGAGTTGCAAGAAAACCGTGGGGGATGAAGTTAGGAAGCAGAAAATTTCCATTGAAGTAGGTTGTCTTGGAAGCATATTGTGGCTTTTTGGAAGATAAAGTAGCCAAGAATGAAAGAGTTCAAGACATTGTTTCTTGCATATCCATTTCTTGCACAATTTTATGTGGTTATCTAGTGTTCTTACTATGAATAAGATGAGTTTTTGGTTCTTACTATCTTGTTTTTTACAATAAAAATGAAACAGCTATTATCTCTTTCGATAACAAAAATCATTTGATATCAAAAACCATTCGAAACATAAAAGCACAAAAACCATTCGATAACAAAAACCATTCGATAACAAAAATCATTCGAAAATATATAGCTACTTCACAAGTTGCCATGTTGTGGCCACTAATGCCACATCTACTACACTTGCGAGGCTGTTTGTTTTGTGCTATTTGTGATGATCGAATTTTGTCTTCAACGGTTTCATATCTGCGTTTTCTTTTTCGTCCAACTGATTTTCTTGTTTCTGGTGGCAGCACATTCACTTTCTTAACATCTTCAGGAATGGACCAAGCATCCTCAGGAACAGCAATATGATTTATGCTTTCATGATAAGCTTCTCGCCAAGCTCGAGTCGTGTACATCGAATCAGTTAACGTGTGTGGTTCTCTACCAGCTTTAATGGCGTGTTTACAAGGGATCTTCAAAAGATCATACTTTCCACATGAACAAGTCCGACTATCCAAATTAACTACGCAGACGATTTTATCACCTCTAACAAGCAACCGACTATCACTAACAGAGTAAACTGAAAATGTTGCGCCCTTTGTGATTCTCCTTGCAATCTTCTTCTCCACATGTTTGGTAAGAGGATGTGTATGCTCTGCAATCAGTTTCCTACGGTTAAAAAACCACCGTGTCAACATTTCCCTGATACTATCCAACAAAGGAATCACTGGATACTCTCTCAGTGAGCGCAACGTAGAGTTAATAGATTCAGCAGGGTTGGTTGTCCTTATGTTGTATCTGTATCCATGAAACTGACATCTTGCCCATTTATGCACATCAGCCTCCCTAAGATAATTTCCAATTGCCGGACTGATATTACAAACATTAGCAAACAGATTTTCAAAATCAGCAACTCTATAAGCCTTCGACGCCTTTGAAACCAACCCAGCAAGACCTTTCTCCTTGAAATATGTTACCACGTTACTCAACAAATGATGAATACAAATACCATGTTTAGCTGTTGGATATACATTCTCTATGGCTTTGCCAATCAGCACCTGCCTGTCCGAAATAAAAGCCAAATGTTAATCATCAGCAATGACAACCTTTAGTTGTCTCATAAACCATTCCCAAGAACTATCATTCTCTGAGTCGACTATTCCAAACGCGATAGGATACAAATTAGAGTTTCCGTCTAAAGCAGTTGCAACTAGTAGAACTCCTTTTTATTTACTCTTCAAAAAAGTCCCATCAACCACAATAACCCGTCTGATGACTTTGTTAAATCCTCTAATCGATTGCCCAAATGCGATAAAAAGATATCGAAATCTACCACTCTTGTCAATATCATACGCTGAATGTGTACCCGGATTAGCCTCTCCCAACATGTGCAAGTATTTTGGTATTTTTCCATAACTTTTCTCTGGAATACCTCTAACTACATTGATCGCATATTCACGCGAATCATATGCTAAGGAATATGAGATCTCACATCCATGATCAGTACGCATAATCTGTATGATATCATTAGGTTTTGGTCCTTCCTTGACGCCTTCATATTTATGCATTATCAGACCGGCTATCGTTTTAGCGGAAGCAGTCTTACCCGAGTTACTTTTGCTTGAAGCTGCATATGTATGTTCACTGACATACTTCTTTATAATGAAATAAGTAGATTCCTTCAAACTATCAGCTCTAACACCCCAATTGCATGTGTTATCTGCGCATCTAATATACCAAAGTTCCCTATCTGATTTGATAACCTGATAGCCAAAGTTATGCTTCATTGCACATATCTCAAAAGTCGCCTTCAGTAAACTTTTTGTCTGAAATATTTGACCTTTCTTAACAACTTCCAGCAAAGAAAACATTGACACATCGAGTCTGTTTTCTTTTTCAAAAGGCATGGTTTCAGCATCATACTCGAAAACATCAACTTCAACTTGTTTCATCTTTTCTTTCTTCTTCTTCTTCTTCTTCTCTCTTTGCATCTTAGAAAAAACATTCTCTGGATCGTCCCCATTATAACCAAGATTTCCCTCGGCTTCATCAGTATTTGAATCTGTTGGAGGCTTGTTAAGATCGAAATTGGATTTCTTGGGATTCTCAGCCTTTGCTTTATATGTCACACACAGTCGAGTCGAGACATTCTTTTTAGCAAAACCACCATAATTCCTAAGTTGTCTATCGTTTGCAATTATAACAGTTAGACATGTTGCTGTATTGATCAACTCAGTAGGTAGATAACTCAACTCCAAATCATCTAAGGTAGCTTCTTCGATACCAAAATCCTCCATAACCATTACCTTTAAATCATCTAAGGTAAAACTCGATTCCAATATCAGTAACCTACCCCCTTTCTCATCAGCCGAAAACACCCATCCAGTAGTTGCACTTAATTCCCATACACCACATAATGTATAGATATGCATCGTATTAGAAGAAGAGTTGTGAAAATCATGGTTTGATGAAAAACAATGGAGAACTCATGGTTTGATGAAAAACAAGAGGATTCCTCGTTTTTTTAAAAAAAATTTTGGGCAAGCAAAATTGCCTATACACGTTTTAGGAAATTAGATATTTTAAAAATATTTCAAAAATATTTTGTAACTGAAATTTCCTTATTTTTTGGATTTAGTTAATCTTTTCGTAGAAGGTACGTTCTACTATAAGTAGACTATGTGTACTTTTTAGATTTCGTATTCTAATTTTCTTAGAAATAAATACAAAAGTAGAAATTACATTCGGGGAAAATATTTTGTAACTGAATATTCCTTATTTTTCGGACTTAGGGTTAATCTTATCCGTAGAAGGTACGTTCTACATTGCGTAGATAAAAGACCACAAGTCCGGAAGCAGTTTCTACTATACGTAGACTTCTTAGTACTTCTTAGATTTCGAATTCTAATGGTTTTAGAAATAAATATAAAAGTAGAAATTGCATTCGGAAAAATTGTAGATATCTTTATTACGCGTAGACTTCACATTCCTTAAAATTAGAATTCAACACAAAAGTAGAATTCGATTCTTGTAAACGTAGAATAACATGTTTTACCTAGAAATCGATTTCCACTTTCTCGTAGAACATAATTTTTAAATTTTAATTTAACAAGTTTTACAAAAAAAAAATATCAGTATGTGTATATGAGTAGTTCATCAATTGTTTATATTTAAAATAATATTTATTATTCATAAAACTATTTTTAAGTAAGTTTTCAAAAATGGAAAGGACAATTTAGGTAAAAAAGACATAAAACAGAATTTATACCAAGGAGACAAAGATGGTGTTTATTTGCTCTATTTTGGCAAATTCCCCTTAAATAAAAGTGTACATTTGTGTTTTTTTTCCGGGGAAGCAGTTAATTACATATCAGACGTATCTACATTATTTTTCACCGTAGAAAATTCGGAAACATAAGACTATTTATACAGCTATTGGGCTTTTAATTGCTTTATCTTCGTCAGGCTAATTCTTTTATCGGCCCATAAAACCATTTGAGCTATAACTTCATCCTCCACTATATTTCTTTCTCCCTCCCACAGTAAACGCTGCGTTTTATGGTCCATAAACTTCTCCAACACCCAATCCTTGAGCCCAATATCTCTCACCTCACAAAACCTCTCAGCCCAATTAGACGGTTCGACTGGCCGGGTCCCTAATCCGGGTACCCGATCTTTCGACCCGACATTCTCCTCGTTTTGCCAATCCGCTACATATGTTGCCACTCTTCTTCTGAACTTTTCCTTAAAAATATCCCAAACCTGATACTTATAATGGTTAATTACCATCGAACCTTTTTCCACGTCAGCAAATGTGAATCCTTCTTTTAACTGAAAATGGTGCACAACGTTTATAAGAGTCGTGTTTAGCGTCTCTGGTCGAATAATGCTCTTGTGTCTCTCTGGTAACGCCATACGACATGTGTAAGATGCCATGACTCCACGACGAGGTGGATCTTTAAGACCAGAAGGTCCGAAACTATGACATGAGGTTCGTAGTTCACCTATCTTGCTAGAGGATGATGATGGTGTTGTGTAAGTTTTGATGACTTCGGTTAAGGTTTGACCAGACGGGATGTAAAGAAACTCGTCGACATCAATAAACGCGACCCAATCACAATAGCTTTTGGCTTGAATCGCGCAGTTAGCAAATCCAGCTTCTTGAGTTTTAATCCACGGCCAAAAGTGTCTCGAGATGTTGTAACCGCGGTTCTCTAGATTCTTGATCTCGGAAACTATGTCGTCATCGCTATTATTATCGTAGATGAACCAACGTTTTATGCCGATTCCAGCATGGTACATCACCCATTCTCTCAAAACGTTGGCTGCGTTTCGCGTCATGGTGCAAACACATGTCTCAAATGGTTTTCTTTCACCAAGCGTCGAGTCTTTGACCCGACCCGGACGCTTTATTGGGTGGGCAACGGAAGGAAGCATCCCACTTCCTTTGATTCTCACAGACACTTTAACCGGAGCAGGTTGGGCCGATCTTGCGCCGTCTAATACTGTTAGTGGCGTTTTGCACCGTACGATCTCTTGAGCGGCAGAGATAACTTGTGATCTAAGCAAAAGCTTGGGCTTCGCTAAATCCCAACCGTACACGCACTCATATCTCGACACGTCAGCAACTTTTCCTGGCCGTAGATTTAGCCCCTTGACAAACGCCACCGTGGTGTTATCGTGGTCGAACACGGCGTCGTAAACCAGCTTATCCCACCGGTATGTGGGTCCCACCAGGAGACGATTATCAACCGTCCATCTCGTAACAGCGAGTGATACAATATGGTGACGTGGCACGGCGGAGCATAGTACAATCTGACGGTCGGAATCGTCGATTTCCACGGCGAGTGGTAACTCTTTATACAGCTTAGATGAATCGTTTGCGTCGGAGAAAACGCAAAAGATGTCGTCTTTTGTTAATAACCGAGAAGATGATTGATACTTAATGAAAATAAGTGTTTGGTCAGGAAACTTAACCGCTTCATGAATCGGGACCACATTAACCGCCGGTACAAAGCCACCAAGAACCGCCTTTATCGATGGCCGGAGCACTGGTCGGAATTTCCCTGTTTCTCCATATTTTAATCAATATAGTGATAATTAACCAACTTTATAGGACTTAACCGTAATGATTGGTTTACCTAAGAAGATGAACAAAGCAGAGAAGACAAGGAAGGAGGAGACGAACAGAGCAACAAACCGGAAAATTCTTGTACATGAAACGACGACGTCACCACCGCCGCGCTTCCTACGGTTCTTCATCTTTTGCATCGCCAAATAAAAAAGGTCAGCCAAAGCAAAACGTTTTTGTTCTTACTCTCTCTGTTTCTGGATTTTAGGTTTGATCAAATATTGCTGAAGAATAATATAAGCATCTTCTTTTTTTGTTCTCGTATACAAATTACAATTTTACTTCTTTTTTAATTCTATGATTATGAAAGAAGAAAGATAAATATGGGTTTTGTCATTTTTTTCTTCACTGATGCTCAAAGACGTTCATGGAAATTTACGAGCTTGACTTTGAAGGTTCAAGAAAGTGACTGCTTATTGCTTAACCAACGCCGGTTCGGCCGGTTTATCTATCTCTTTCTTCTTTTAAACCCCAATAAAGTATCTATAATTCTTATTTTTTAGTACATTCGAAGAGTGTGTACCATATAAAATACAAGAAAAAAACAATTTAAGATTTTCCAAAAGAAGAAAAAAGCAAAGAGAAAGTTCGGATACCTTGCTTGATAATTTGATATTTCAAGTCCTTTATTAATTATCTATTTAAAGCTTCAATATCAACTTGAATTTTTGTTTTCGTAATTGATGGACCTCCAAAGTTGAAAGAGACGAGGCTATGATTCGATGTTAGTGTCATTGACTTTGAGACATATTGGACTCATACTGGAAAAGTAGGATCCACTTATCGACTTTTTTTGTTTGTTTCTCTACGTCATGATCGTCATCTCTAAGTACCGGTGAGATTAGTAGTGTCAAAATGAACTATAACTCATGAGTTGAGGTGAGTCAGCTCAATTTTTCATGAGCATATCTCTATTTTTCAAACTCATTTAATAAATAAGTTTAATGATGAAGTTTAAATTAGATCACAAGTTATATGAACGAGCTATAATGAATATGAGTCACCTCATGAGCTTACTCATTTTTATACTTACCATTATATATATATATATATATATATATATAATTTTTTGGATATCTTCTATTTTTCTTATGTGAAAAAGATAATTTTTATATTAGTCGTATTTATATTTTAAAATTAAAATGTAAAACTAAATCTTCTTAAAAGATAATTTCTATATTAATCATATTTATCTTTTTAAAATTAAAATTTAAAACATACATAAATAATATAGAAATTAAAATTTTTAAAAATTATCTATAACTTTTTAGAAGAAAGTAAATAATTTTTCTTTAAAAGAATAGAAATTATCTAACTCTTCTATATACACACATTACTCTATCATTTTTTTCGCAACTTTGTTGATCCCAAATTTATAAATGTTTTATTTCATTTTTATGATTTGGACAAATGAAGACTTTGAAAATGAATTGTCTCAAGACTCTCACGAGGGATATGGATTTTAGATCATTAGCTTAGCTTAATTTATTTTAAGTGTTGGTTTTATTTAATATTTAGTATTAACGTTTTGATTTTTTTTTAATATTGAAATTTCAAATAATATTATAGAATTTATTTAAATATTTTTCTTGTAATATTAGATTGTGAATTAGCTCATTTAACTCATGATCTAGATGATATGAGTTTGAGTTTACATATTAAAGCTCATATTATAAATGAGCTGAGCTAGCTCATGAAAGATCTGAACTCATTGTGAGCTGAGCTAAGTTAAGCGATCTAGCTCATTTTGACACCCTTAGGTGAGACGGATCTAGATATCCGAGAAATTAATAATATCCAAATTTAGATCCAGATTCATCGGATTTGTGATTTTATTATCCGAATCTGGATTTGTGCTTTTTGGATATCTGGGGTTCGGATATCCGTCTAGACATTATGATATCCACAAGTATCCAGATTCAGATTTGGTTTCGTAAGAGGAATTAAATACATATTTTAAAAATCTAATTTTAAAATAATACGTAAATTAAATATTTGTATAATATTTTATGAATATATATATATGAAAAATATTCTTCTATATATTAAAAGAGAAATCACTTTGCCACATGTCACTCATACAAAGCTTCTCAGAAGAATTTGAGACATTTGATTGATCGATTTTTTGGACTTTCTTTATCATTTTTTTAATTCATCGATCCCACTATTATATGAAAGTACCACTAAAATCGATCCCACCAATTAATTCATCGATCCCACTAATTTCAAGGAAAACATAATTGAATGACCAATTAACATCACTTTCCAAATGACTTACATAATTAGTTAATAAATTACTTGCGTAAGAATATTAGTTAATACATGTAATAATTAGTTTCCTTATAACAAATAAATTACTTGCGCAAGAATATTAGTTAATACATGTAATAATTAGTTTTCTTATGATTAGTTAATACATGTAATAATTAGTTGACTTATAACAATTAAATTACTTTCGCAAGAATATTAGTTAATACATGTAAAAATTAGTTTCCTTATAACAAATAAATTACTTTCGCAAGAATAGTAGTTAATACATGTAATAATTAGTTTCTTTATGATTAGTTAATACATGTAATAATTAATTTCTTTATATCGAGTAAATTACTTGCGCAAGAATATTAGTTAATATATGTAATAATTAGTTTCCTTATAATTAGTTAATACATGTAAAAATTAGTTTAACTTTGTATATATATATATATAGGTGAATCTCGATGTTTTTACACCCACACATTCTTCTTTTTTGATCGCACAATGGCAATTGTGCGAGCCAAGAAAAACTTTGTTTCTTTTCTTAGAGAATTAAAACTCCGTAAAGGTACGTCGCGTATTGAAGTTAGGATTATCCGGTTGTGGAGAAACTACAACAACAATTCATGCAACACTATTGAAATCATTTTTGTTGATAAAGAAGTAAGTCAACCCTTTTTTCTTCTTTAACCGAACTCTTATCATTTATGCTTTGTCTAAAGCATATATTTACTATTGTATAATCAGGGGATAAGAATTCATGCTTCTGTAATTTCCTCTTGATCCTACACTTTTTAATATTTTTCTTCTCTGGAAATTACATCCTTTCTTGATATCTAGAGCCTTACTACCATTTTGAATTGATGTGTCTGCAGACTATGTGCTCAAACCCATCTCTCCTTCCACAATCTGGGCTAAGGAAATCAGTCAAAGAACCATACGTTAAGGTTACGTTTTACTGATATTTTCACATGACACTTTTCTTAGAAATACATATACTTACTGCAAAATGATATTATACAGATTGAGTTGCTTACACCAAAAGAATACATCGGTGGGCTTATGGAGCTCGCTCAAGATAGAACAGGGGAGTTCAAAGAAATGAAATATATAGCCGAGAACAGAGCTTCTCTCCTCTATGAGTTACCCCTTGCAGAGGTGAGCTTTTGCCTTTGCACTGTTCAGATAATCACAATGAAAGGTTAGGGATGTCACTCTTGATTATGTAATCTGATCTTCTCGTTATTGGCTCCCTGCTATTTTGCAGATGGTGGGAGATTTCTTTGATCAATTAAAGTCCAGGACCAAGGGATATGCTAGCATGAAATACTCAGTTATTGGGTTAGTTCCACCAACTTTATTGCACAGATCATGGCAATGTAAAAACTTTAGCAGATATATGCTTCCCTTGCGCCTTTTTTGTCTTTCTTAGCATCTGTATTATAATACGTTTGCAGGTACAGAGAAAGCGATCTTATAAAACTCGATATTCTGATTAATGCTGAATTGGTGGAACCTTTGTCAACCATTGTTCACAGAGATAAGTTCGTTATTAAAGCTTATTACTCTGAATTTTGTGAACTTAGTGTAAAGCTTTTATAAACTATTCATATTTGCTTGAAGCCTCTTACTATTGAGATTAGTACATCTCACAGTATTTAGCGTTCAGTTATAAAAGAGTCATGTCCTCACAGGACTGTGTAATCACTTTGAACTATGCTTCAGGCATATTCCGTTGGGAGAGCTTTGACTCAAAAACTCAAAGAACTTATTCCGCGTCAAATATTTAAAGTGCCCATCCAGGTAATTTACATTTAAAGCTTTTATAGATCTTTTAATTTCGCTTCTGAATAACTCATTGTTCTCTATGGATGCTTGTGCAGGCTTGTATAGGATCAAAAGTGATTGCTAGTGAAGCACTCTCAGCAATCAGAAAGGATGTTTTGGCCAAATGTTACGGTAAATACACATTCCCTTGCTTCCATGCCTCCTTTCACTAGAGCAGGAAAGAGCCAGTACCTGGCTTGATATCGAAATTCTATTAGCCGTCTGAGCCAAAGCTCTTCACACCTCTTGTACTATCACAAATTTATCTCCATTCTATCTGATATCAAAAGAATTCAGAAATATATATAATGAAGTAGCTTTTTAGTTTGATGTGTGTTGTTCCCACAAAGCCATCTCTGAACTTGTTAATATGATTGATTCAGGTGGAGATATTTCTCGGAAGAAGAAGCTTCTTAAGAAATAGGCGGCAGGTAAGAAGAGAATGAAAGCCATAGGTAGAGTTGATGTACCTCAAGAAGCTTTCATGGCCGTCCTGAAACTTGAAAAGGAGGTTTTGTAACACTTAAGTTCAAGTCACTCCGTAAAGATCCATTACATCATATTTCATTTTGATCCCTTTGTAATATTGTGCAAACTATTTTCACTCCTAATTGTCACGCCCCATCCGGATTGGAACGGAACCGGGCCAAGCCGAGAAGGGTCCCGGGAAACTTATGATTTACTTAAGTGTTAAGCTTTGTAAAATATCTAAGTAAGGATAATGTAAAATAATGTGGGCTATCTTAAGGGGTAAGTAACTTAAGGGAAGGGTACTTCACCATGAAGTTACTTCATTAGAGGGAACTCTTATTAGCCATTGGATCGGTTTGATCTCCACCGTCCGTTGAGGAGGTGATTTTGTATAAATAGGGGGTGAGATCCTCACTTGTAAATCATCAAGTTCTTAATAAGAAACACTTCCTAAAAGCTCTAAGTTCTCTCTAAAAACGTCCCACTCTCTCTCTAAGTACTGATCGGTTTGTCCAAAAGGCTGACTTAGCAAATCACACGGGTGAAAGGTGCTAAGGCCGCACGTCCTGATTGCTGTGAAGAAATCAGTCCGTGACAGTTGGTATCAGAGCTACGTTACGATCCATACAAGGGGAGACTCTGTCCGAGAGAAATGGCGAAAGGAGGTAAAGAGAAGGAGGTCAGTTCGACATCCGGTGTGGAGGAACGTGGAAGGGAGGCTACGTCCACACGTGCTGGAACCCAACGGGAGAACAGTGTTTCCCGTGAGGCCTTGGGTGTGACCGTGGGTGAAATTGGTGAGAAGCTCGAGAGGGTTGAGCATACCGTCACTGAGCTGGAGGGTGTAGTGTTCGGTGGGCTTGAGGAAGTTAAGCAAAATGCTGCCGACTTTCGGTTCATTCGACTCGAGGAGTTGGTGACGGGATCCATTCAGGCTGTGCGTGATGACATCGAGGGGATGAAGGCACGCTTTACTGTGATGGAGGAGGACATCACGCTGGTCAAGAGGGCAAGCGTGAATGCCGGGGCCGTTGGAGGAACCAGTGCGGGTCGGGTCGACTTTCCACGACCGAACCGGTTCAACGGTGTGAGGGATGCCAAGGAGGTGGAAAATTTCCTTTGGCAGATGGAACAATACTTCGACAATCTCAACCTGGTGGATGAGAATGCCAAAGTAAAGGCCGCAACGTCTTATCTAACGGACACGGCCATGCTGTGGTGGCGAAGGAAGCACTCGGAGATCGAGCAAGGAACGTGCCGGATCAATACTTGGGAAGATTTCAAAAGGGAGTTGAAACGGCAGTTCTATCCCGAGAATGTTGTCTATGAGGCCCGTAAGAAGTTGAGGGAACTTCGACAGCGTGGTTCCATCCGAGACTATGTGAAGGAATTCACAACGCTCATGCTTCAGATTCCGAGCATGACCGCCGAGGATCTTGTGTTTTACTTCACCGACGGACTGCAATCTTGGGCCAAACAAGAGTTGCAGCGTAGGGGAGTTCAGACCGTCGATGAGGCAATAGCGGTGGCCGAGTCTTTGACTGACTTCCGTACCTCGGGTCCGTCCGAGTCCTTCAAGAGGAAGGAGCAGGTCGTGGCCAAAGGTGGGGGAGCAAGACGAGATACAACCCGGCCATCCAACCCAAGGGGCTTTGAGAGGGGTGCTCGGCGGGAGGATTTTGAGGCAAGAAAGAAGTCCTTTGTTCCTAAAGGAGGATGCTTTGTGTGCAAGGGGCCACATGCGATGAAGGATTGCCCGAAGATGGGATCTTTGTCCGCAATTATGGAGAATCGGGAGACCGAGACTCCGGAGGAGGGACCAAGTAAGATGGGGTCGTTGCAGCTACTCAACGCCCTAAAGGCTAACCCGGTGGTGAAGCCAACGAGCAAGGGGCTCATGTACGTTGAGGCTTGGATCAACGACAAACCGACCCGAGTGATGGTGGACACATGAGCCACTCATAACTTCATGGCAATTGATGAGGCTGTGAGACTCGGTGTGAAGTGGTCCAAGAAGGATAGATGGATGAAGACGGTGAACGCTAAGGCTCAACCCGTCAATGGGGTAGCCCGACGGGTCGGGATGCGGCTGGGCAGTTGGAGCGGACCGGTGGACTTCTCATTTATTCCTATGGACGACTTCAAGGTAGTCTTGGGTATGGACTTCATGAGACAAGTTTCAGCCATACCCATGCCTGCATTGAGTTCGGTGTGCATACTCGAGAAAGGATCACCGTGCATGATCCCAGCCCTTGAAGAAAAGACGGATGGTATGCGGCAATTGTCGGCAATGCAAATCACCAAGGGGGTGAAGAAGGGTGAACCCACGTTTTTGGCCATGATGAAGATGGAAGATGAACCTAAGAACGTGGAGTTCATCCCTCAAGTCATTGAGGCCATCCTTGAAGAAAATAAGGACGTGATGCCCGCGAAGTTGCCTGAGGCGTTACCACCGAGGAGGGCGATGGACCATCAGATCGAGTTGGAGCCGGGAGCCAAACCACCATCCATGGCGCCTTACAGGATGGCTCCATCCGAGCTTGAGGAGTTACGGAAAAAACTCGACGAGTTGTTAGGGACAGTGAAGCTGAGACCGTCCAAGGCACCTTATGGCGCACCGGTTCTGTTCCAGAAGAAGCACGATGGGTCGTTGAGAATGTGCGTGGACTACCGGGCCCTTAATAAGGTGACAATCAAAAACCGTTATCCAATTCCGTTGATCGCGGATCTCTTCGATAGACTTGGTGGGGCAGAGGTCTATACGAAGATGGACTTACAGAAGGGATATTATCAAGTCCGGATTGCGGAAGGAGACGAACCAAAGACAGCGTACATAACGCGGTATGGGTCGTTCGAGTGGTTGGTGATGCCATTCGGTCTTACGAACGCCCCAGCCACGTTTTGCACTCTGATGAACCAGATCCTACAGCCCTATTTGGATCTGTTTGTGGTGGCATACTTGGACGATATTGTCATCTACATCAACTCGATGGAGGAGCATGTAGATCACCTACGGACAATATTCCGGGTTCTTCGTGAGAACGAGCTGTTCGTCAAGCGGGAAAAGTGCACGTTTGCCACCGAGGAAGTTCAGTTCCTAGGCCATATCATTGGGCATGGGAAACTGAAGATGGATGAACCGAAGGTGAAGGCGATTATGGAGTGGGAGGCCCCGACCAAGGTGACGGAGTTGAGATCTTTTCTTGGTCTGGTCAACTACTATCGACGGTTCATCGAGGGATATTCGGGGAAGGCTGCGCCACTGACGGACCTTCTCAAGAAGGGGAAGATATGGGACTGGTCTGATCGGTGTCGAGAAGCTTTCGAGGAGCTGAAAACGGCGGTAAGCCATGAACCTGTCCTTGCCTTACCTGATTTCAGCTTGCCTTTCGAACTACACACGGATGCCTCCGACTTTGCGATCGGGGGAGTGCTGATGCAGAATGGACATCCGGTTGCCTTTGAGAGCCGCAAGCTTAATGATACGGAACAGCGGTACACGGTACAGGAGAAAGAGATGACCGCCATCGTCCATTGTTTGCGAGTTTGGAGACACTATCTTTTGGGAGCACACTTCTCGGTCAAAACGGATAACGTGGCGACGAGCTACTTTCAGACTCAAAAGAAGTTGTCCCCGAAACAGGTGAGATGGCAAGATATCTTGGCTGAGTTCGATTATACCTTGGAATATAAGCCAGGAAAGGTGAACGTAGTGGCGGATGCACTAAGCAGGAAGGCGGAACTAGTGACTATGAGCCAAGTCGAGGGGACCATTATGGCTCGGATCCGGGAGGGGCTGGAGCGTGATCCAGTTGCCACGGAGCTAGTGAAGCTGTCCAACGAGGGGAAGGTGCATCGGTTTTGGGTAGAGGACGGGCTACTCTACACCAAAGGTCGTAGACTCTATGTCCCGAAGTGGGAAAGTCTTCGACGGGATATCGTTCGGGAGTGCCATGATACTCGGTGGGCGGGCCATCCGGGACAGAAGAGAACAATGGCACTTGTTGAAGCTGGATACTACTGGCCACGGATGAGGGATACTGTGGAGTTGTATGTAAAGACTTGTCTAGTTTGCCAACAAGACAAGTCCGAGAATAAGCAGTCTGCGGGTTTGCTGCAGCCACTTCCCATCCCGGAGCGACCATGGGACTCGGTCTCGCTCGACTTCATCAGCGCGTTACCAAAGTCCGAAGGGTTCGGATCCATCTTGGTGATCGTAGACCGGTTTTCTAAGTATGGGATGTTCGTGGCATGTGGTTGAGACTGTACCGCGGAGGAGGCAGCAAGGGCGTTTTTCAAGAACGTGGTGAAATTTTGGGGACTTCCGCGGAACATTGTGAGTGATCGGGATCCCCGATTCACCGGGCGTTTGTGGACAAAGTTGTTCAAAATGCTGGGAACAGAGTTAAGTTTCTCAACAAGCTTTCACCCACAATCAGATGGGCAGACCGAGAGGGTGAATGCCTTGTTGGAGGGATATCTCCGACACTTTGTGAGCGCCAACCAACGGGACTGGGCCAAGTTGCTGGACATAGCCCAGTTCTCATACAATCTTCAACGCAACGAGGCAACGGGACGGAGTCCGTTTAAGCTTGCAACGGGACAACAGCCATTAACCCCACATACTTTGGCAACACCAAAGACTGAAGGGAAGAGTCCAGGGGCGTTTATAATGGCTAAGCAGTGGGAAGAACATGCTGATCTTGCCCGAGCATGTTTGGAGAAGTCCCGAAAGCGGATGAAGAAGTGGGCGGATGAGAAACGACGGCCTTCGGAGTATCTAGTGGGCGACCTTGTCCTTGTTAAGTTGCTTCCACAACAATTCAAGGCATTCCGGAGTCTACACAAAGGCTTGATCCGGAGGTACGAAGGGCCGTTTGAGATAGTTGGGAAGGTGGGGAAAGTTTCCTACCGACTGAACCTGCCGGACACATTGAAGATCCACCCGGTCTTTCATGTGAGCATGCTGAAGCCTTACCATGCTGATGAGGATGACCAAGATAGAGGCGTCTCAAAAAGGGCACCACCAGTCATGACCAAGTCTTATGACAAGGACATTGAAGAAGTGTTGGCGTCCAAAGAGGTAAGGAAACAAGGAGTCCCGAGGCAAACCCATTTTCTAATCAAGTGGAAGGGACTACCCGAGGCTGAAGCGACGTGGGAACCGGAAAACGATCTATGGCAGTTCCGGGAGGCATTGAAGGCATACACGGCGACGAGGGCGTCACCGCCTTAGGTGGGGGAGGATGTCACGCCCCATCCGGATTGGAACGGAACCGGGCCAAGCCGAGAAGGGTCCCGGGAAACTTAGGATTTACTTAAGTGTTAAGCTTTGTAAAATATCTAAGTAAGGATAATGTAAAATAATGTGGGCTATCTTAAGGGGTAAGTAACTTAAGGGAAGGGTACTTCACCATGAAGTTACTTCATTAGAGGGAACTCTTATTAGCCATTAGGTCGGTTTGATCTCCACCGTCCGTTGAGGAGGTGATTTTGTATAAATAGAGGGTGAGATCCTCACTTGTAAATCATCAAGTTCTTAATAAGAAAACACTTCCTAAAAGCTCTAAGTTCTCTCTAAAAACGTCCCACTCTCTCTCTAAGTACTGATCGGTTTGTCCAAAAGGCTGACTTAGCAAATCACATGGGTGAAAGGTGCTAAGGCCGCACGTCCTGATTGCTGTGAAGAAATCAGTCCGTGACATAATGCTATCTTGCTTGCTTTCACCTAACATGTTTTCTATTTTATAAGATCAATATTTCCTAACACAATATCCAGTGTAAAACAAAGTAGTGAATCGTTTTAGTTTTGCATACACTCATGGTACACGCAAATGAACCATTGATACAGTTACTTTCCTAAGGAATAAAGGCTCTGAAGAAATCAGTTTGCTGTGATGCTTATGAGGATTTGCCTTTGGGTTTGTATATTGTATCCAATAATACCAAATTAATCGCTTTACCCAACCAGAAAAGTTTGAAGTTTGAGAATTTTGATTTTTTTGAGTAAATCAAAAGAGAAAACGCCTACTATACCAAGCAAGGCTACAAAACTTCCAAGTCAATGATGTAAATTGTTTTTAAAAAAGAAAATGCGATAAAGCGAAGGCTTCAAGGTTAGTTGTCAGCTGGTGGTGCTCCATTCTCGAGTGGAGGTGAGGTTCCCCATTTGCCTTATGTTTCCGATGGTTCAATCACATGTACTGCGCCGTTATTGAGCCCTACTGCAAACTGGTTAGTCTCCGATGGATGAGCTGCTATCACTAGCGGATATACTCTTGAGCTGCAAAAACCCCACACATGTTTCGTCATTACCTCACAAGTTAATAGTTTTTGATGTAATGAACTAAAATGAAAAAAAAAAATTCACCTTGGGTTTGGAGGCAAGTAAGCAGTTGGGTTAATCCGACATCTCAATCTGAGATTTGGAGGCAAATGATTCTGTTTTTTTTCTTTAATATAGATGACGTTTTCAGTCTGATCGAGATGTTAACTAGATGTATATATACTCGGGAACAATTGCTTTTGCAGGATGAAAATGGAATCATGTAAGCTGTTCATCAGTCGGCTATCTTGGAAGACCACTGAAATATCGAGAGTATTTTCAGAGTTTCAGTGAGGTATTACAAGTAATGATCATGAACGATCGAGCCACTTGCTGTGCTCATTTCTTTTGTACTAAGCACAGGCTCCACTACTGCACGCACATGTTCACATGCAAGGCTTTGACCCACAGCCACTGGGTGGTGCCGGTCCATCAGCAGCGTCGAGCTCAAAGGTTCTCTGTTTTTTATGTTTATTCTCATCATCATATTGACTCTCATGATCAGATGTTTTCTCCAAACCAGGCAGTGAAAAGCATTGAGTTGAAGTATTCATGCATGAACGTATGTGACTTGATAGATTTTGGTAATATGTTAATTTGGATGACTGACATCTTCCTTCTTTTGGGACACTTCTGATTGATTTTAATTTGTAACGAATGGAGGCAGGTCAATGAAGTAAAAAATCAAACGTTTGTCACTTAGGAAGACTGCTAATAACTTGGACAATAATTCTTTTCGCCATAACATGTGTTGGTGGAAGGAGGAGGATTCAAACGCATCAGATGAAAATGGTGATGGTCTACTAAATTTAACAGAATTCACCGAGTAAGCTTTTTTCATCGAATCCATTTTGAGCCATTACTTCATTGTTTGAGTATCAATCAATCTACTTCATACAATAATTAGTCGTTTCGCATTCTTTTTATTCATTCTTGTTTTTGCCTATCTCTTCTACATTGTCTCCAAAAGCAGAAGAGAGAGTCTCTTGATAAATATTTCTCTTCATCTTGGTCAAAAGTTTTTGTCTTACAGACAAAAAATAATAAAGAGAATATTGTTTATTGCATGGTTCTTACTCTAACTCAGTTGCTTTCTTGAATTCATTGGTATGATTTTATTCACAAGGATGACTATGCCTTTATCATGCTCTAAATTGGTTGACATGATATCAAAATTCCAAACATATGAAACATCCGGAGTGTATTATCTATTAACTAAATACACTTTGGCCAATGACATTGTGCAAATAGTTTTACTCGCTAAAAAGTTAAATAGTATTTCCAAGTGGTGGTGATCACGGTGGCAGAGGAGTCGGTCGTGAATACCATGTCGGGCATGGAGAAGGAGAAGATGGCGAGGGATCGGAAAAGATGTGGAATGGTTTGTCGACCAGTGACATGGAGCGGATGGATCTGGGACTATTCTAATGATCACCAAGTTGTTTATCATAGTTTTAAGAATATTTGTCTATGTTTGAGATTTAAGATTCACATTTTGGTTTTAACCTTATAAATCTCTGCACACAAACTCAGTCCAAAACATGGGAGATTCTTTTTACCAAATGATACTCTTTTCTCTTTTTTTTTTTAACAAAAAATATGATTTGTCTTCTATAAGTGCAGTGAACACAATTTCATTTTTGAGGTGTTTAACCTTTTGTAATAGTTTGTTACCACTCCATTGATGGTAAACATAATGCTCCGGAACGGCAAAGTACAATCTATACTAATACCAAAATATTTTGCGAGCTAATATATTTTTGTTTATGATGAAATAATATTATAAAAAATAAGAGAATAAGTCAAGAGAAAATGACATAAAAAGTATACATTAAGTAGGGCGTAGCAAAATATCCAATGAAGAATCCAATCTAAAAAAAACTATGGAACTCTAACTAAAATGGAAAATATTCAAACGGTTTTGAAACTTATACTTGGAAAACCAGAACTGAATTCGACACGAACCTAAAATTTTTAAGTATCTAAAATTTTTTACATCATAATTCTATATTTAAATATAATAAATAATTTAAAGTATAATATCCAAAATATCTAAAATATTTAAAAATATTTTGATCTTTCTAAAAAAAAAACCCTAAAAGTATCTAAAATAGTCAAAAGTAAATATATGAAATACTAAAAAAAGACCGAAAACACTAATATATTTAATGGTTTTCCGCTCAAATACTCAAACGAACCAATTTTCAAGATAATTTTATGTATTTAGTTATACATTACTAGAACACAAAAGTATATTACTTTTATTTTGGAATTTGAATATATATCCTCTGTGGTAATTTCGGTAAATCAATTTTTCAGTCTGCAAAAAAATCAATAGCCAACATCTCAAAATTCATATACTGGAAGACTTTCATGTAAGTTTTAGTGAGATGACTTCTCAGAAGACTTCCAAGAAGTCTTCCAGAGTGTAAGAGTTCTCAGAAGACTTCGAAGTCTTCCCGGAAGTCTTCTACGAACTCTTGCACTCTGGAAGACTTCCAGGAAGTCTTCTACGAACTCTTACACTCTGGAAGACTTCGTGGAAGTCTTCTACGAAGTCTTACGCTCTGGAAGACTTCCCGGAAGTCTTCTATGAAGTCTTCCACTTCCAGGAAGTCTTCTGGGTAGTCTTTCACTAGAATGAGATGACGCAAACCCTGGAAAATGTAAATAAATAAAAAATGGATGACTTACAGTCGAGGAAGTTATGCTATACCAGCGGTTACAGATCTGCAAAAATCAAGACTACAACTTTTAGGATTTAACGGCCGTTAAACGCCTTAAGTTACCGGCGATGCAGTTTCAAAATCTGAAAAAAAACGGATGGTTAGTTAGTTATGTATTAAGGAGAAATAAGATTCTTCGTGAAGAAGAAACGATATTCGTCGTAAAATGCAAGATTAGCGGTGGTGAGAACGACGGAAAAGGGATATTCAATGGAAAAATAAGATTCGCTTTCGAAATCGCCTCAGAGAGAAACGACGCTAGGATTTTGTGCTTTTTTCTACATACAGTGAAAAAAATAGTATTTATATGTACGATAAATTATCAAGTTAAGTTTAATGTACAATGGTAAAATAAAAGGTTTGGTCCGGTATGGACGACTTACCTAAAAGTCGTTTGAGGTAAAAACCACGAGAAGACTTCACCCCGTAAATACTATTCATCAGATGACTTCCTGGAAGTCGTCTGAGGTAAAAACAATGAGAAGACTTCCTAGAAGTCTTCCACCCGGTAAATAATATTCGTCAGACGACTTCGAGGTAAGTCGTCTACACCCTAAATAAAACCTAAACTTAATTAACTAACTAAAACTTCATTAAAATCAAATTTAACTTAAAAATGTTTGATATACACAGAAATAAACACAAATAGTAAAAAAATAATTTTTGAACAAAAATTTGAGCTTTCAGAAAACTAAACCCTAAGAATACAAACAATACTACAACATATGTTACCAAACCCTAAGCCAAAGAATACCATGACTCACTATATTCACTCATCTATGTTTAAAATAATTTAATTTTACTATATATTAATTTATATCATTTAAAAATGTTCATAATTACATGATTTCAATTTTTTCCCCTCAAAAATATTTTTTTTATAAAATTTATAAATTATTTATAAGATCAACTATACGAGACGGCTTCTAGAAAGTCGTCTGGACGACATCTTGTGGGAGTCTTCTAGACGACTTCATGGAAGTCGTTTGGAAGACACCTTGTGGAAGTCTTCGAGACGACTTAAAGTTAGTCACCCAAGGCTATAGGGTTTTTGTCAAAATAAATTCTGATTTTTTTTTTGTCATAAGGGTCTGGCTGTACTTTCACAAGGCTATAGGGTTAGTTTTGCATTTTATTGATGTTTGTGTATACTTTTGCATTTAAAATCAAGTTTGGAGTCATATTTGGCAAATTTCCCTTTAATTGTTTTGGTTTAGGTTTTGGAAGATAGAATTGAGGATTTTGGGTTATAAGTGTTAGATTTTGTTGTTTATTTAGTGTTTCATTGTGATTTTGTTTGTTTTTGATATAATTTGTTGTTTTGGTATGTTTAAATGTTTTTTATATATGTATATAAACGATTTTAAATATATATGTTTATATATAATAACGACTTTTAGTTATATTTATATATATATATATGAAATTTTATTATATATATATATATAAAAACGTTTAATTTATATTTATATATATATATATATATATATATATATATATGAATTTTTATTATAGTTATATAACGATTTTTAGTTATATATATATGTGAATTTTTATGACATTTTTATTTATAAACTATTTATATATAGAAATTATTTTAAAATATATTATATATATAAACGATTTATGATTATATTTATATATATTTCAGAAATTGCCAAAACTAGCATTGTTTAGTACACTTTTCATTTTTACCTTAATCACATTTAACTTTGTTTTAAAGAGGTATATGATATTTATAACCCTAAATTTAACTAATTTAGACTTAGTGTTCAGATTCGAGGGGTAGAGTATTAGAGAGTAGGGTTTAAAATTTTAATAAAACTATAAATAAATGCTTAAAATTAAAATATATTTCTTAAAAAAATATAGTTTCAAAAAAAAAATTGAACTATAAAAATGTGAAAAAATCAAAAAACAAAATTCAAAAAAAAAATCAATTTTTTTTTATTAAATAAAATTTATACAAATTTCCAAATTTGAAGGTATAATTCGAAAACTTAAAGAAAATATTACTTTTTAATTTAAATAATTATTTACATTTATAAATAAAGGGCATAAAATGTCTTTTGTCTTTTTAATGAAATCTCATACATAGATAGTTTTGAACATATTCATTTAGAGAAGGTAAACATGAATACTGGTACCAAATGAAAGGTAAAAGTGAAATTTCCCCTATACATATAAATAATTTTTACTTATATATATATACACAATATTTTTTTAAATTATTATATATAGATATATTTTTATATTATTAATATATTTCTTATGTTATTTACTATATATGCTTAATTTTTTTAATAAATATTTTTTTTGTTTATTACTTTATCAATTAATATATATTTTAATGTTATTTGTAGGTCTGATGGTGATAATTCGGTCAAGCTACGCCTTTTCACACCATGAGTTCGTAGTGGTTTGGTGAGCAACTCCCGTGCTTCGGCATCCTCCCAAAACCAAAATCGCGTTCAAGTTCCTCATGCTCCTACTTCTGCTCCAGTACCTCCCATGCCAGCTAACATGATCATTGAACAATTGGTTCAACAACTTGGCCGAGAGCATCTTTGTGTACTCCATTCTAAACGAGCGGGACACACTACATGGTTTGTAGTTGTTTTCTATATATCATTTTGTTTTATTTTATTTTGTTTCAGTTTATAACACTTGTTTTGTTTGCTAGATTCACCAAGTCGGGAATAGCATTAGCAAGAGCATCAACCGAATGATGTACTCCATTCTCAAGAAGGGATATCCAACTTACAACAAGTTTCCTTCCGATGACCAAGAGTTGTGATTGGTCAGTTTGCGGTATTTATTTTATTAATTTTAAGTTTATATTTTTTATGTTTGTTTCTATAAAATTTCTACTAATTGTGTGTGTGTGTTTTTTTTTTGTTTTCAGCAAGAATTCATCTGGAAACTCGGGATACGGACATATTCCATAATGCCTTCTACCATAAGGTCATGGACTCTTATGGGAAGCCGATCTATGAGTGGAAGCAGTTATGACTCTCAAGGGAAAAACGCCAAAATCTATTAACGATACGGTGTGGCTTGAGTTGCAAGATCATTGGGCTAAGGTGGAGACTCAAGAGCTATCTGTTACCAACTAAAGGAACCGCGAAAGCGACTATCGTAGGAAGGGCATTTTTAAATACCACTTGGGTGCTTGAAGTATTTCGACTATGGGGGATCAACTTGTAAGTTAAGTTTTCTTTCTTTTTTCATTTTATTATTCATTTTTATTAATTAATCTTCTTTTTAGGCGGAACAAAAATATGGTAATGTCGTTGATGATCTAGAATTAATGAAGAGGCGTACACCAACAAGAAGACATGATAAATTCAAGATCTCCTTAACAGTGATGTGGTTGGCATGGTCGAATCCCAAAAAGAAGAGGTATGTGCTTCTCGTCTTATCTCTGGCGATGACTCTACTGCATCCAACAACTTGTCCCGAGTTCGAATAAACAAAATTGTGAGTCGGTAAGATTTTGATTTTTACTACAATTTAAATTTTATTAATTTTTCATTTCTTTTCATTTATTAAAATTTTTGATATTATTTTTTTGGGCTGTTCCAAATAAGAAAGGTCGTTTGGTCGGGTCGTCGAGCCAAGTCTTGTCCTTCTTCTTCACAAGCGTCATATAGGGCTGGGCAAAATATCCAAACCCGAAAAACCAAACCAATTCCGATTCAAAAACATAGAAACGAACTCAAACGAAAACTAGTTAAATATCCGAGCGGGTTCAGTTTTTTGTATCTAGAGAACAAAAATATTTTGGGTATTCGAATATATGCAAATCAGATTTGTGTGCTTGAATATAATAGTTATTTTTAGATTTAATATCCAAAGAATGTACCCAAATATATAAGATATTTTGAAATGGTCTATAATATTTATAAAATACATAGAAATAGTCAAAAGTAAATACCTAAAGTAACTAAAAAATATTCAAAACACCAAAAGTACTTACAATATCTGTTGATTCTCCATCCAAATAATCAAGCCAAACCAATTTTATGTTAAGTTTAGGTATTTTGGTATACATTACTCAAATTAATATATTACATATCATTTTTATTTTCAGTTTTTGAGAAAATTAAAGTCTATATGGATTTTAAACTTTTAAAATAATTTGAACGGGTTATCTGAACCTGAACCAAACCCGAAAATATCTGAATATAACTAAAATTTACAAATACCTGAACGGGACTGAAATCTTTGATCCAAAAATCCGACACCTGAATGGATCCGAACTGAACCCGAATGCCCATCCCTAGCGTCATATGTTGATCCCAATATATGGAGCAATTATAGAACAAGAATGATCAGATAATAGTTTTGGAGATGCAGAACACTACAATTCTTGCTAAGATGGCGGATAAGAAAGCTGATGTGGAAGAAACAAAGAGGATGAACGTGGAGCTCCTGGATAAGATGAGATGGTTGTTTCCTACGAAGTTTTTTTTTTATAAACCCTAAATGTTTGTTTTAATTTATGTAAAGCATTATTGATAATATGTTTTCAATTTTAATTTTCAATTTATTATTTTTAACTAAAATTTTAATATATAAATATATATATGAATATTATTTTTAAATAATTATATATATTTCCGAGAAAGTAATTCCTCGGAATTTCCGACCGACATTTCGTCGGATTTTTCTGAGGAACATAATCATCGGAATTTTCCTAGTAAGTAGGTTTGTCAGAAATTTCTGAGGAAAAAGGTTTGGCGGAATTTTATGAGAAACAATTTTGGTCAGAAATTTCCAACCAACATGTTCCTCAAAAATTTTTGATGATATAATTCCTCGGTAAATTCTGACGAATGATTTTGTTAGAATTATCTGCAAAATTCCGAAGAAATTTATCCACGACACCTTTCGTTGGTGTTTCGTCAGAAAAATAAGTCCCTCAGAAGTGGTCGGAACCCCCTAGGAAGTTATGACGGATTCCCGACAGATTTTTTTCCGACGAAATGAAACCGACATATTTTTTTCATTGGTTTTCACATGGTTTTCGAGTCTTTTTGGTGTTTTAAAAGTATTTTCAGGCTGAAATATGTTTGCAAAGAGTTTTGGGCACAAGAAGTCAAGATCTGAGCAAAACATGATGAATTTGGCGTTTTATGGCAAGATTGGTCGATTTCCCACTTAGACCGGTAGATCTGTGAACAAGAGTGCACCAAAAGAGAGCCAAATGGGCAACAGATCGACGAAGAAAAGAGAAGTTGGTCGATCAGTTGAAGATCGGTCGATCTCCATTAGCTCTGGTCGATCTTCTGTTCGATCTTGGACCCGGTCTGCGCGAGCAAAAACTAGATTTTTCGGTTTAATACAATTTTTGAGCCGGTTTAACTTATGGGTTCTTGTCAGACGTGTTTAGACCTATGTTTTAAGTTTTCTTAGCAGTTTTTTCAGGATACGTTACTTTTACATTGGATTTGCTTTGGCTCTAGAGATTGTAAGCATTAGGAAGAAGAAATCTAAATGCTTCATAGAGAAGGTTTTCTGAACCCTCGTTTTATTCTATTTTATCAATGAATCATTCAGTTATTCTCTGTGTTCTTCATTCTATGTCTGAGTAATCCATCAGTTAGGCTAGGGATGAATCAAAGGAATCCATGAATCATTGAAACCGATATGTTAGATAGAGAATAAATCATATGGTTCTTCATCTAGATTAATCTCATTTCTTGAACTGGATTGCACACCTAGTTCATGATCTCTAGGATGTTTAATTCACCAAAATTGATTGTTTAAACTCTTGAAACAAATCTCGATGAGCAAGTAATCGTAATCGACAAAAGTTGTTGTTAGGCAACTTGTGAACAAATCAAACTTGTTAGAGTGCATGTTTAGGATTCTAAATTCAACGAAAGTTAGTGTAGCATCCCCAATCCTAGATAGGATAGTTGGGAAGGACCATGGGACGAGGGAATGAACAAGCCGGTCGTACGACACAAAGGCAAGCGTTCCATGGTCTGATTAAAGGGTTAAGTCCAAGATATGATCAAGACATAGCCAAGAAAACAAGGAAAAACGAGGAAAAAGAGATGGGATGAGCTATAGAAGAGTGTGAACGAGCTGGAATAAGTTCGGGTGAGCTTGGGTGAGTTTGGGCGAGCTGGACCGAGCTCAGGCTGAATTCAGTAAAGCTAAGCCAGCTCGATCAGCTAGTGAACCTAGCTCAATCAGCTGAACCAACTGCCTAGAAGCTCAACTCAGCTTGTTTTGGAGTGTTTAACGGTTGAGCCAACTTGGATCCGACCGAAGGTCGTATCAGGTGCGGATCCGAACTGGTCCAGCTGAGCTAAGGCATGTGTGGGAAGCGTGTTCGGCGGTTTTGGGACGAAGGGGTGCGTATGGATAACCGTCCAGACGGTTTCCAAAAAAGCACATTTTCGCCCAGGGCAGTTTCTGGACGGTTTTGGCTGAATCTTCTTTATATTTTGGGCCTGGGGATCAATTTCGACATCGAATTTCCTAAGGAAACTCACGAAAAGATCAGAACCAAAAAGGCAACCGAAGGAGAAGAATTAAGGCGAATTGGGAAGAAGACTTGATCAGAATCAAGCCACGAAGGCAATCCGGCTGTATCGTCTTGAAGATCGATCCAGAATGCGTCCGAAGGAGAAGGAACCTCGTACTGGGACCGGAACTCCAGAACGCACTTCCAAGGTGAGTGGATGGACCAGATAAAACCATCACTCATAACCCTCGGGTGATTCCGACTGGTTCTATGGCGATTGGGTTAAACGGTTAGATCCATCTCTTTCTAACTTGATCGTTTTATTCTTTCCTCTGCATGAACGATCAAGTAACTTAGGCCTTAGGGCCGGGTAAAAACACCAAGGCTGTAAGCCGGTCCGATCATGTGATCCAATGCTTAAGTGCTGGATCCGATAGATCACGAGTTTAGCCTAATGTCTTGATCGGGTTAAGGCCAATCCAGATGGTTCAGTGGTAAGACGGACAGTTATGGATCCGCAAACTGAACCTGAACGATCCGGTTAATAAACCTGATAAATCGAATATTAAGAAGGGGATTTCCGGGATGAACTTAGAACGAAACTGATTATTGTTGCATGCATTATAAACTAACTGTTAAGCTATCATATAGATGCTTACGTTTTGGTTGGTTTCAGGACATGATGGTGATCGTGGGAAGGATTTGGCTTAGCCTTGAAGACTCGAGGCCGTGGGGAGGATGGGTGGTTGGATAGACTGATTTAGGATCAAACATTGTAATAGCCTATGGTGCAAACTTAACAATTGTATCGAATCCTTTGTATTATAAATAAAACAATCAGTCTATCATAGCCTTGACTCTAATAACTCGCATATAGACTCTAAAAATTCGAATCACAGAATGATGAAACTTGACTTAAGAATATCAGGCCTTAAAATTGAACTAGTCGGCCTGAATTAACCACGGTCGAACCATAGGAACCTCACTGGATCAAATATCCGGGTTAGGGCGCTTTAGTTAGTATTTAGATTACTAAAACATAGGATTTAGTACTGCGTAAGTAGACTAAATTACTTGAGTCGTTTGAGTTCAAGAACGGTTGTTAATCATATTCCTTATTTAATATTCATTTTCTGATTGATGTTTCTCTGAAAGTTGCCTAATGCCTAGCGTTTTAATACATAAGTTTAACTTCGTTTACGTTATGTTATTTACTTTTGTCGCAATCGAAACCTCAAAACAAACTCTTATCATTCTAGCTTTATTCTTCTCTCGTAACTTCATAGTGTAACCTTGGTCTCTGAGGAATTCGATCCTATATACTACCGCGCACACCCGTGCACTTACGGTTGGTCTTAGTGGTAAAACATGAGTACATCAATTTTTTTAGCACCGTTGCCGGGGACAATATCATTACATCCATCTCTTTCTAACTTGATCGTTTTCTTCTTTCTTCTGCATGAACGATCAAGTAACTTAGGCCTTAGGGCCGGGTAAAAAGACCAAGGCTGTAAGCCGGTCCGATCATGTGATCCGATGCTTAAGTGCTGGATCCGATAGATCAGAGTTTAGCCTAATGGTTTGATCGGGTTAAGGCCAATCCGGATGGTTCAGTGGTAAGACAGAAAGTTATGGATCCACAAACTGAACCTGAACGATCCGGTTAATAAACCTGATAAATCGAATATTAAGAAGGGGATTTCCGGGATGAACTTAGAACGAAACTGATTATTGTTGCATGCATTATAAACTAACTGTTAAGCTATCATATAGATGCTTACGTTTTGGTTGGTTTCAGGACATGATGGTGATCGTGGGAAGGATTTGGCTTAGCCTTGAAGACTCGAGGCCGTGGGGAGGATGGGTGGTTGGATAGACTGATTTAGGATCAAACATTGTAATAGCCTATGGTGCAAACTTAACAATTGTATCGAATCCTTTGTATTATAAATAAAACAATCAGTTTATCATAGCCTTGACTCTAATAACTCGCATATAGACTCTAAAAATTTGAATAACAGAATGATGAAACTTGACCTAAGAATATCAGGCCTTAAAATTGAACTGTTCGGCCTGAATAAACCACGTTCGAACCATAGGAACCTCACTGGATCAAATATCCGGGTTAGGGCGCTTTAAGTTGGTATCAGAGCATGCTTGATCTAGGATAGTTGGGTTATGGGGGGAAACCACTCATCCGGCTCGGGTCTCACAGTATGGTTTTGTTAGCCTAGGATGTGTATTTATGTTGCGGTTATTCGCTAACATGTTTTGTCCTCAGGCTGGAAAAAGAAAAACCGGGAAGGGAAGGAAATCAAAGGGAATGGCTGAGACCAGTCAAGCGGTGGATGGGGGCGTGAACCCCTAAAATTCAAGTCCAATCGGACTTGAGATTGGACAAACCGAGGGAGAAGCACCGTTGGTTCAGATTAACCTTGGAGAGACTCGGTCCATGGATCCCCAAAACCACGGCCAGAATCAGCATGAGGAGGAGATCGTGGAATCCTCCAATGCGGTTCATAACTTGGCACCACCGGGTGGAGCAGTTGATGAAACTGCGGGTGATAAGGAACATGAGGAGGAACCATCCATGCAGGATGTGTTGAGTGCACTAAAACCGATGGCTACGCAGATGACTGCACTGACTCAAGCGGTTACACCCTTGGTAAACTTGTATGTGGGTCAGGCAACTCAAATCCCCATGGCCATACCCATAGTCCATGGACCAGTTAGAGAGGCGGCTGAGGTAGTCGAGATCCATCCACCGGAAAGGGCTGTGAAAAAGGTGGATTATCTAAGTGTGCTGGAACACATAGCTCGCATGTGAACCAACAATTTTAAGGCTAATACTGATCCGATTGAGGCGGATGAGTGGAGGAGTCGTTTGATCCGAAACTTTGAATCCACTCGCTGCCCGGATGACTACAAGAAGGACATTGCGGTCCACTTCCTGGAAGGGGATGCGCATAACTGGTGGTTGGCTCTAGAAAAACGCACATGAGGGCGTATTGAACAGATTGAGGACTTTGAATATGAGTTCAATCGCAAGTATTTCCCAACCGAAGCATGGGATCGGCTTGAGCCTAAGTTTCTGGACCTAACCCAAGGTCGTAGAACTGTCCGGGAGTATGAAGAAGAGTTCAATCGACTTAGACGGTATGTGGGTAAGAAACTGGAGGATGAATCAGTACAAGTGCGTAGTTCTTCCAAGGCTTAAGGGTTGAACTCCGTACCCACTGCTCTGTCCGTACCTTCAGTACCGTCACGGAGTTGGTTGAAAGGGTGGCTTTGCTGGAAGCTACTCTGGCGGAGGAGAACTGTGTCAGGTCTCACTCCCACCCTTCTTCGGTTAACAAGACAAATGACCAGAAGAGGAAAAGGAATCAGGTCGATGAAGGTCATAGGACTTCGGGAAATCGATCTGAATGCCCCAAGTGCGGTAGGAGGCACGGGGGTGAATGCTGGAGGGCGATGGGTGCTTTCACTAGATGTGGCAGCAAGGACCATGCGACCCAAAACTGTCCAAAAAGGGACCAAGGGCAAGGAAAAGTGACAAGTGATGATGCTAAGTCCTGCTACCATTGCGGAAAGACTGGGCATTTCAAGAGGGAATGCCCTAAGTTGCAAGTGGAGCAGAAGAGGAACCGCGTGGATGTGGACAGGTCGGCCCAGGGCAAAGGCCAGGCTGTGGCACCACGGGTGTATGAGCTTTCGAAGGAGTCTGGCGAGACTAGCACATTCCAAGCGATCACTGGTACGTCACTAAGCCCTAACCTATTCTATTTTTGCATTGCATTGCATGGAACATAGAATGGATAGATACTTAGCCTACAGAATGATTGTAGGGACCTTAAGTATTGGTGGTGTGAATACACACACACTTTTTGATTCAGGGGAAACACATAGCTTTGTAAGCCCGAATATGATCGAAAAGTGGATGTTCCAAAAGGAACTTGATGGGTGTTTTAGCATAGTGAATGCGGTCGGGGGGGGGGGGGTCATGCATTCACTAGGGCTTGTTAAAAACATTCTGGTTTTGATCCAAGGAAAGAGTATGCCTGTAGATTTAATAATTGTCCGCCTTAAGAATCATGAAGTGATCTTATGCATGTTTTGGTTGAGAAAATATCGGGCCACTCTGGACTGCCACCGAGGGCGAGTTCGATTTGAGAGTGGGGCTGGACCGATTGTGTTCCAAGGGATAAGGCCAACTTCTGCCAGTTTAGTGTTCTCTGCAATCTAAGAAGAACGGATGATCGAGAAGGGTTGTGAGGCTTACTTGGCTACAATCACCACGACCAAAGTAGGGAAGGGTGTAGACCTTGGGGAGATTCTGGTGGTCAATGTGTCGAGGATGTGTTCCAAGCCCTGTCAGGATTACCACCTGATAGATCGGATCCATTCACGATCGAACTTAAAACGGGGACTGCTCCATTGTCTAAGGCACCATACCGAATGGCTCCAGCTGAAATGGCGGAGCTAAAGAAGCAACTTGAGGAGTTGACGGGAAAGGGATTTATACGGCCGAGTAGCTCGCCATGGGGTGCACCGATCTTATTTGTTAAGAAAAAGGATGGAAGTCTTCGTTTATGCATCGATTATCGGGGACTAATCGGGTTATTGTGAAGAACAAGTACCCATTGCCTCAGATAGATGAATTGCTAGACCAACTAAGAGGGGTGACTTGATTTTCAAAAATCGACTTGGCTCGGGTTATCATCAAATCCCGATTGAGCCAAGTGATGTGCGGAAAACAACATTCAGAACGAGGTATGGACACTACGAGTTCGTGATCATGCCATTCGGACTGACCAAAGCCCCAGCTGCCTTCATGAAAATGATGAATGGCATATTCCGAGAATTCTTGGACGAGTTTGTGATCATTTTATAGATGATATACTCGTTTACTCCAAGGATCAGGAATCTCATCGAAGGCATCTTCGGGCCGTGCTGGGACGGTTAAGGGAACAAAAACTCTTTGCAACTGAGCAAGTGCAACTTTTGGCAAAGGAGTATTGGATTTCTAGGATACATTGTGTCTAGTGAAGGAGTCTCGGTTGACCCGGAGAAGATCAAATCCATCAAGGATTGGCCAACACCAACGAATGCCACTGAGGTAAGGAGTTTCCTCGGATTGGCCGGGTATTACCGGAAGTTGGTAAAAGGGTTTGCAAGTTTAGCCCAACCAATGACTCGACTGACCGGAAAGGATGTAAAATTCACATGGTCGGAAGAGTGTGAGAAGTTTTTCTTAGCATTGAAGGATATGCTAACGAGTGCACTGGTTTTAGCCTTGCCTGAAACGGATGAACCGTATGTTGTCTATACAGACGCATCAATATCCGGGCTTGGCTGTGTTCTGATGCAGAAAGGCAAGGTGATCGCCTATGCATCAAGATAAATGAGGAAGCATGAAGTGAACTATCCGACCCACGACCTTGAAATGGGTGCGGTTGTGTTTGCTTTGAAGATATGGAGATCATATCTATATGGGGCCAAGGTACATATATTCACGGATCATAAGAGCCTCAAATACATCTTCACTCAGCCTGAGTTGAACCTAAGGCAAAGGCGGTGGATGGAATTTGTAGCTGATTATGATCTGGATATCGCTTACCATCCGGGCAAGGCAAACATGGTTGTGGATGCACTAAGCAGGAGAAGGGCTGATGTTTCAGAAGAAAGGGAGTCTGAAGAGCTTGAAGAAATGATCCGGACCTTGCATCTCAATGCATTGTCTAAGGATCAAGAACCATTGGGCCGGAGTGCAGTAGATCAAGCGGATCTACTCACCAGGATCCGGAATGCCCAGGTCAAAGATGAGAACTTAAACAAAGTTGCTCAAAATGATAAGACTGAGTACCAGACATCCGACAAAGGACAATCCTTGTCAATGGTCGGGTCAGTGTGCCGGATGATAGAGAATTAAAGGATGAAATATTTAAACAGGGCCACTCGTCAAAATTTTCTATCCATCCCGGTCAGACAAAAGATGTACCGCGACATAAAGAGGTACTATCATTGGATTGGAATGAAACGAGATGTGGCCAAGTGGGTGAAGAAATGCCCAACTTGTCAACTTGTCAAAGCCGAGAACCAATTTCCAAGTGGGTTGGTGCAGTACCTACCCATTCCAAAATATAAGTGGGATCATATCACAATGGACTTTGTGACCGGTCTCCCAGAAACGAAGAATAAAAGGGATGCGGTCTGGGTGGTTGTGGACCGACTGACCAAGTCTGCTCACTTCATCTCCATGAGAAAAAAACATATGGAGTAGGGGAGATAGTGCGGAAGTACATGGACGAAATAGTTCAGTTACATGGAGTACCGGCCAGTATTGTCTCAGAGATGGACTCTCGATTCACTTCCCATTTCGGGAAAGCCTTCCAGAAAGATTTGGGAACACGAGTGAACATGAGTACGGCCTACCATCCCCAAACAGATAGACAATCTGAAAGGACGATCCTTACATTAGAAGATATGTTACGGGCTTATGCCTTAGACTGGGGCGATTCGTGGGAACGGCATCTGCCTTTGGTTGAGTTTGCCTAAAACAATAGCTTCCATAGAAGCATTGGCATGTCGCCATCTGAAGCATTCTATGGACGACCATGTCGGACGCCATTGTGCTGGACTCAAGTGGGGGAACACAGCATAATTGGACCGGACATAGTGGAGGAAACAACTGAGAAGATCAAATTCTTGAAGAATAAGATGAAGGAAGCCCAAGATAGACAGAAAATCTATGCGGACAAGCATCGAAAGAACCTTGAGTTCGCAGTTGATGATCTGGTCTATTTAAAGATGGTGACCTTTAAGGGTCGAGAAGAGTTTCAAGAAGAGGAAAACTTGATCCAAGGTACTTGTGTCCGTTTAGAATCATTGAGAGAGTCGGATCGGTTGCGTATAAGTTGAACTTACTAACCGAAATGGAAGCATTTCACAATGTGTTCCATGTATCCCAACTCTGCAAATGCTTAACGGATCAAGACGTTATAATACCTGAACTGCCTTCAGAGTTAGGCACAAACCTAACTTTGGAGTCAAGGGCAGTTCGAATTGTTGATAGGATGGAAAAAGCAACAAGGAAGAAGGTAATCCAAATCGTTAAAGTCGTTTGGGATTGCAATGGCAAGGAAGAATCAACTTGGGAAACCGAGGCTAAAATGAAGGCTGATTACCCTCAATAGTTCGAACAGTTTGAGGGGGGAGGATCACTTGGATTGGATTCGGGGACGAACCCCTATCAAGTGGGGAGACTTGTAGTATCCCCGATCCTAGATAGGATCGTTGGGAAGGACCATGGGATGAGGGAACGAAAAATCCGGTCGTAAGACACAAAGGCAAGCTCGATCAGCTATTGAACCCAGCTCAGTCCGCTGAACCAACTGCTTGGAAATTCAACTCAGCTCGTTGGAGTGTTTGACGGTTGAGCCAGCTGGGTGAGTCGGGACGGTTATCCGACCAAAGGTCGGATCCCAACTGGTCCAGCTGAGCTAAGGCATGTGTGGGAAGCGTGTTCGGCAGTTTCGGGACGAAGGGGCTCGTATGGATAACCGTCCAGACGGTTTCCAAAAAGGCACATTTTCGCCTAGGGCAGTTTCTGGATGGTTTTTGGCCGAATCCTCTTTATATTCCGGGCCTGGGGATCATTTTTTGACAGAGAATTTCCTAAGGAAACTCACGAAAAGATCAGAACCAAAAACGCAACCGAAGGAGAAAAATTAAGGCGAATTGGGAAGAAGACTTGATCAGAATCAAGCCACGAAGGCAATCCGGCTGTATCGTCTTGAAGATCGATCCAGAATGCGTCCGAAGGAGAAGGAACCTCGTACTGGGACCGGAACTCCAGAACGCACTTCCAAGGTGAGTGGATGGACCAGATAAAACCATCACTCATAACCCTCGGGTGATTCCGACTGGTTCTATGGCGATTGGGTTAAACGGTTACATCCATCTCTTTCTAAATTGATTGTTTTCTTCTTTCTTCTGCATGAACGATCAAGTAACTTAGGCCTTAGGGCCGGGTAAAAAGACCAAGGCTGTAAGCCGGTCCGATCATGTGATCCGATGCTTAAGTGCTGGATCCGATAGATCACGATTTTAGCCTAATGGCTTGATCGTATTAAGGCCGATCCGGATGGTTCAGTGGTAAGACAGACAATTATGGATCCGCAAACTGAACCTGAACGATCCGGTTAATAAACCTGATAAATCGAATATTAAGAAGGGGATTTCCGGGATGAACTTAGAAAGAAACTGATTATTGTTGCATGCATTAGAAACTAACAGTTAAGTTATCGGATAAATGCTTGCGTTTTGGTTGGTTTAAGGACATGATGGTGATCATGGGAAGGATTTGGCTTAGCCGTGAAGACTCGAGGCCGTGGGGAGGATGGGTGGTTGGATAGACTGATTTAGGATCAAACATTGTAATAGCCTATGGTGCAAACTTAACAATTGTATCGAATCCTTTGTATTATAAATAAAACAATCAGTTTATCATAGCTTTGACTCTAATAACTCGCATATAGACTCTAAAAATTTGAATAACAGAATGATGAAACTTGACATAAGAATATCAGGCCTTAAAATTGAACTGG
>CAJHQQ010003695.1:0-39477 GCA_905132885.1 Moricandia moricandioides
CAGACTGCAATCTTTCCTCTCCTTCTCTGCCGGGTACGTACCATCAGGTGTCACGAGCACAGCCCCAGTGTAAGACTGTCCTGCAACACGAGCCGCTCCATTGTAATGGAACAGACCCCAACTCAGATCATCAGACACATCCACAATAGTCCAAAACTCGTTTGACACCACACCATTGTCTAAAACACTGAGACGGAAGGTCGCAGGAGTCTTTCCTCTCTTAACCGAGTATCTTCTCCTTCTCCACACCAGCTTCCCTTCAAGCGTCCTCACCTGAAACACAGGTTCATACCAAAACGATGACTTCCCTTTCCCTCTGTAGAAAAGCTGGTACTGACATGGAAACTGATCATAAGCTGGGTTTTGTCCAGCCGCGACACGCCAGCTCCAGTCTAAGTCCCCTAACCATCCAACAAACAAGTCCTCTGCTGTCTCATGACATAACTCCTTCCCTCGAAAACTCGTCATGGGAGGCACATAAGGCTTCTCGGGAATCTTTGCATCAAGTTCTAGACAATTATGTTTCTGCAGTACACAAAGAGAGAACGCCTCAAAGTACGGACTCTCGTAAGAAGCAATGCATCTGTAGCTACAAACTTGGTCCACAGGACTACATTTGTTCAAACACTGAAGAGCTTTCCGACAATTCGGATCCAATAGACAGTTCAAAATCTGAGGTCCACAGTTTTTAACCATACAACCAAGCGTGGAAAACCCTTTGGATCTCAGGTTCTGCAACACGGGAACAGGTCTAACGTAAGCGTTGATGATGACAAGCAAACAGAACCTTATATCATCAGAGTTGCGGCGTTCCCAAGCATCTCCCACTGTCTTCACAACCTCCGTTCCTTCTTTGTCTTTATTACCGCTTCCAAAATCAGTGCCTCCAAGCCTGTTCATCAAATCCGGAGAAGACTCAAAACAAATCACGTTCTTGATATTTTTACTGTTCTTCTGAATCCATTCCACGGACTCTGAGTTGTTAACAGCAACCACAACCAAGATATCAGTCTGGTTCAGTTCCTGCTTGAGATTCAGAGCTCTCCTCAGATCATTTGAACGCAAGATATCATCATCAAAGACGAGCATTTCGTAGCTTCATCAACCCATTTAAGTCTTCTTGCCTGTTAATTAAACAAAAATGATGTAAAGATTGTAATCAGATTAGAGGAAGTTAAAAGAGTAAATGTAATCAGAGAAGAACATACAGTGTGGAGCATAACTTGGTGCCAGGAGGTGGATTTGAGTGGGCTTACTTCTCCTTTCCCGACGAGAGCAACCAATCTCACCGGAGCCTCAGGCTTCTCCGTCTTCTTACTCTTCTCTGTCTCCAAAACCGATTTAACAAAACTCACTTTCCGTCGGGTGAACGTTGTGCCATCAGTGGAAGGACGAAGCTTCCGGTGAAAAACGACCGGAGAGAAAGACGTTCGACGAGCGAGGAACCGACTGAGAAAGTGATCAGAAGCTCCAGTTCCAGGAAGAGAAGGTGCTTTCAGAGAAAACGCCATCGTGGCCATTACGAAGAGACAGTAACGGTAGGTTCACCCTTAATAATCGTTCATAATGAAGCCACGTGTTCATTTATTACTGGTCCAACAGCTTTACTTCTACTGATGTCCAAACAAGAACATTTTTCAGTTCGGTTTAACATAAACATTTTATTTAAATGTATCTCGAGTTTCATTTATATCACCATTATCAGAGAACATGGAAAACCCACGTTTGTGTCTAAAAATCACAAGCGTATTAATAACCAGAGGGAAAGTGAAACACCATTTGGTATTTTTTTTCAAGTCCATGGTGAGATGAGACCGACCTTATTAACCAAAAACAGCAAAAGACAATGACAAGAGAGATAAAGATCTTTCTTCTGCCTTTCTTACAAGAAAATCTCAAATGCTTCTTCTTAGGATCATCATCATCATCAAATCTTACATGAAGTTACGGATGTCCAACGATTTCACGTCAGGCATCTCCTCATCCTTGAACTCCTCCCTAAACAATCAACAAGTTCGTGTTATAATAAGCAAATATTGAAGATGAGAACACAAACACAAGGTAAACAGACTAACTTCTTTTTCTGAGATTCCATTGCTTCAAGTGCATCACTTTTTAGCTCATCCAGCTGTGCCTTGGCAATGCTCAGCTCCAAGTTCTCCTCATACTTAGGAAGATCTTCTTTCCTAATCCCAAGCCTGTTGTTCAGATTAATGAGACATGCAGATTCATTAGCTCTAACATTCCAAGGAGCAATAGGAGATTTTTTAATCCATGTTCAGTATCGGTGGCTGAAGAGTGTGTGATAATAACGCACTTTTTGTTGCCTTTCTCGAATTCTGCAACCAAAAGATCCATTCCTTTCTTGTCGCTTCTCAAGAGAGGCTTCTTTATATCCTTTTCAACTTTCTCCAAAGCCTCGAACATCATGGCCTCAGCACCTAGCTCATCAGTAAGCCCCCTCCTGCAAGATACAAGAACTAACTCAAGACTATCCAAAAGGAGGAATGAAACTAATTCAACACTTTACCTGGTGCGGATTTCCTTCAACTTCAACAGGTAACCACGAGCATCTGGGATCTCTTTAGTCTCGTTCTCAATATCATATTTGATGCGTTGAGATTCGGAGAACATGTCTGCCCTGCATACAAGGAGAACGCATGACAAGCAAAAACAAATTAGCAACATAACAACCCAAGCAAAAGAAGAGACATCTAGAGAAGGAAGAGGCCCTACTTTTGCCTGATGGTTTTCATGACATTAGCATACTGTTTAACAGCAGCTGGGTCCTGAGGATCAAGGGTGATCTTTTCCTTGCGGAGAATATCAACTGCAGCCTGAAATTTGTTCTTGATCTCCGTAAAGACACCCTTCAACATCTCTGTCAAAAAAAAGTGTAAGACTTTAGTAAATAATAGTAAAACAGTAATGCTCTCAGTTCATTATACACAAGATAACTTGCAGTACAACAGTCCTAGCGATCATGGCCTGGGTTAAAACAATTCTCAGTAAAATCTCTACAAAGTCCACATGGATAAAGACATTTTATCAACTAGACACAATGGTAAACTAACAAAAGAATAATGCAGCCAGAAAAAGGCATAAAGTTTTATACAAAGTTTGTTGACGAACCATCTCCTTTGAAAGTAGGACGAGCAGCTTCCTTGGCAAAAGCGCGGACTGGGATAGCATGGTGCTGCTGCAAAATGACCCCTTGTAGCTGCGTCATGATAGTAAGATAAGTTAGCAGATAATCAATCAATGAAATAATAATATACATAAACATCATCATCATCATCTCTGAGTTGATATCCGATTGATTGAAAGCACTTCATTTCGAACAATCAACAACTAGTAGCAAAGGAGGATTCGATTATCTAAAAATAATATAATCAGATACAAAAAAAAAATTCCAACTTTGAATCAAACCCATGTGATCCGGTGATGAATATATCAAACCCATCATCATCTCACTCTAACCATCGCATCCAAACACGCAAAACGGAAAAATAAGAGGAGAGTGAAGAAGGAATCAAGCAGACCAAAGAAGATGATTGAAATGTATCGAGCGGAGAGAGAGTAAACCTGCTTAGATCTGGAGAGGAAACGAGAAGCGTACGCCATTTTCGAAATCGAATCTGTTTTCTCGAAATTAGGGTTTGTGGTGCTGCGTTGAGATCCCTATCTGAGCACTTGGGGGTGTGTTTAGTTATTCTTTTACGGAGTCAAACTTCATCGTTGTACACCGTATAGATTAGTAATCAACGGCTCAGATTTATCCACAATGTTAGTTTTGTTGGAACGCTTGGACTTTGTTTTTCTTTCTGTCTGACCAATTTCATTTTCGAAAGTCCAATGGGCTTACAGAGATAAAGACAGCCCACTTACCATTTACAACTTTTTATCAGTAAATTTAAACAACTTAATCTCTGTTAAGAAAAGTATGGGAACTTGTCTATTTATTCATAATCGAATGGTGCCTTTTATATATAAGGAGTTACAATAGACCGTCATTAAATAAATGGAAAGATAATATTTCTAGATAAGCATGGAAAAGGTAAACATTATCCAACAAGGAAAAAGAAAGTCTTGGTCGATCCTTATACATCCATGGCCGATGGAATATTTCTTTTGGTCGAGAGTGATTCATTTATGGTCGGACCAATCTTATCCATGGTCGAATCTGGTTCGGTCTAATCCTCATGGTTATTGCATCCACATCAAATGATTCATAGCACTCTCCATTGGATGTTATAACCATATAAAGCTCATAATACGTTTGGTATGTTGCCTCGTTAAAACCTAACTTGTAAAACCCTTTTGGGATAAAATCATAGTTAGGAAAAAGAGTACAACCGTATTACTCCCCCTGATGAATGCACCATTATAGATCTTTCAATCTCCTCATTCCGATCTGATGAATGAGTTTCCTTAGTGTTGATGTCGACAGTGCTTTAGTGAATAGGTCAGCTGAATTCTCACTTAAACGTAGAGGTTGGTTGAAATTTGATGAATAAATCGGCTGAGCTTATCACTTGACCGTTCTTGTACTTCTTGAACTTATTTGTCGTTGTGTACACCACAATGTGGTCGGATATGTTGTCCTTGACTAATCATCTTCACGACATTGTACAATCTCTTTCAGTTGTAAGTTACATCGTCTTTATAGGTGATGGTCGAACCTTCTTTTCCATCGGTTGAATCATCATCGACCATTACATGTTGGATCATCGACCACGACCAAACTCATTGTCTACTTACTCCATGTATTGCCATTATTTCTGAGTGGTTGATGATGTTGCGGCGTTGATCTATTTCATTTGATCTCTATGAAATGGTTGTTCCTCCATTTAGTAAATATATAACATGTTTGTAATCTTGCATCATATGGATCAAATAGAAAACCTGAAAACCTGTATTAGCAAAACCCATTTAACCCCTCTTTGGGTTGGTTAGTTTGGTTAGTATAAAACAAACTTAAATCTTTCGTTTCTTGTATATAACAAAGTATATATAATGGTTACCATTAGTTCTTTAGAACCTTTCTTTATCATCAACTATATTTTAAATTAAGCATATTGATATGCATGCTGATGGATCATGGTTGTGATCAATATATCCATTTGATATAGATATGTTCAGCCATTTTGGCATTCTGCACGTTTTGAATTAATGGTCGCCCATATGGCAAACATCTTTGGCATTCATGGTCGGGTCTTGTGGTTCAGTGAATATACCACGACCTCTTACTTAACCACGGTCATATTTTGTTTCTTTCTTGACCGTTATGGTCTTGTATGGTCGTATGTTCGACTGTAATTATCTCGACCTTTTTGGTTTTGCCGTATGGCCAGCCGTACCTCGACCGCAACTCTTTCTCGGTCGTATGATCAGCCATGTTTGGTTTCCTTGACCTTAATTCTCTTGGTCACATGGTTAGCCATATAGGTTTCCCTGGCCGTAATCAACTTGGCTATAGGGACCTTGGGTAAAATTGTTACTACGACCGTTTGGTCGACCACGACCATGTTACTATCCTCGACCACGACCATTATGGCCTGTTATGGTCGGCATTGTGGTCATGGTCGGATTCACTTTCATATTCGTTTAAATATGGCCATGACCATCTCATATTATAGACCAACCATATAGTACGTAATCTTATGATCCAAATGCTATGATCATAATCAATCGATAACTAATATCATTTGGAACCAATCAACTTTTCTTTAAGTTGGTTTATTATAAACACAAGGAATTTATTTTTATATGAATATATGGACTGTTTTGGATTGTTCTTATAGAACTCCTATACTGATTATTATTCAGTCGACCATATTATATGCAACTGCTTTGCATCAGTCCATAAACAGTTAAGGAACAAAGTTGTTCTTTGAGAATTTCTTTTCTCATCTTTATGGTACCTTTATTATCTTTATCTAGTGATTAATATACTGCTTACTACATCATCATTTCTTTCCAGACATTATCAATTTCGAATTGTAGTATCATCCACCACATAAGAGTATATCTCCTTATAATCTGTTCATTGGTCTCTGTGAGTATCTTTGTGTAATCAAATTATTCTTTAAATGCTTTTAAGTAGGAATATGAATAATATCTTAAATCATATGGTCATATCCTATATCTCACGCTTTATTTTCTCTCACAAGACCCATTTATACACTGGTTTATCAGATGATGTTATATTGCCAATACGTCTATCTCTAATAGATTCTTTAAATATTTCTTTAAACCCCACGTTTTTCTTTAACCTTATTTCATGAGTGCTCACACGTGGGTTTATGATCCTCGCTTTATATCTTATATTCAAGTGCTATCTTGTATGCGCTATGTAGATATATCATTGGTATCAATACCCTTTTCTGCGTTCCATTATATTCCATAACATAATTGATTGCAATCAAGACCTTTAATACCTTGGTGTTTGGCGTCCCAAACCACCATAAGTACCATGGAGTTTGGCGTCTCAAATTCCATTGTATGGTATCTTATACCTGGTCGACCATTTTCTATGTCTAGGATGATTTCATTTATGCCTTCGGGAATTTATCATTTTTTATAATATTTTACCTAATTTATAATAATATAAGTAATCAAGGTGAAAAAAAATACTAGGTAAGCATTTGAATCCAAGACAGCTTCAAGAGATGGGCGGTTACAAGAACTTTCTATTTAGTCAACTCTGTATTCATTATTTATTCCAAATATAAATCAATGCTCATGTGTTTGTGTTTGAATATGTGTTCTAGAAATTGATTTAAGCGGCTTAGGTCTCGCCTAGTCGACTAATCGGACATGAGTGAAATAATTTTTTTTATATCGATTTTCTGAAAATTTAGTGTATATGTTCAGAAAATCGACCTAAACTTTCGCCTAAACAATATTTTTTTATAAAACACTTAGCCACCGTCTATTAGTTTTTAGAGCATTGGTTTGAATTCAGTTAATTAATAATGAAAGAAACCAAAAAGAGAAGTTTTTAACTGTAATCAAATTATACATATCAACTATCAGGGGTTACGAAGAGATAGATTACAAAAGAAGTCAGACTGGGATACTCGTTACTCAATCAATGAAGAGAAATTGCTTGATTGAAATAAACCAACAACTCCACAACTTTAAAAGAAAACCAAAAGATAGCAATGGAACACTAATAGCTCGAATGTTCCAAATGATATAGATTGTATGAATGTATCAACAATAACATGAAGATAAATTAAATGGAAGGCTACACATGAATCAAAACACTCAGGTCGTTGCATGTACCAGTTTTTTTTTCTTTTGTTACTAAACCACTATAATTGATATAAACCGACATATAATTAAATAAAAAAAAAGACAAGTATTGAAAATAAAGAGCTTGGAATCGATATTATTGATCAGATATGTTAAAAATGAATCAGCAAGAACAGCCTGGTCTTGACGGCTCCTCAAGAATGTCTGTAACAGACGCAGACAAGTCTCTGGAATAGCTGCAAATTCAATGGCAAAATAATAAAACATGAAACCTTAGAGAACAGTTGGAAAGAGTAAGATGTGTCCACATGAATCAAAGTATAGAAACTCACATGTACTCTTGTTTTTGTTCATTGGAGAGAGCTTTGTGTGCAACACCCAAAAAAGCTTCATCCACATTGATATTTTCCTTTGCAGAGGTTTCATAGTATGGTATGTTTCCCTTTGAACCACACCATTCGATGGCTCTCTTATCCGAAACCTAGATAAGTAAAAAGATCCTCAAGTTAGCCATTTTGGGTGGGTCTAAAAGGAGGAGATTCATAGAGAAAATAATCTTACAACTCGGCTGTTTCCACCATCTACATCGGTTTTGTTCCCAATCAAAACAAATGGATATTTCTCAGGTTCCATAGGATTTGCCTGTGGAAGGGTAAATGGATATTCAGTTAATGTAACTTGTTACGCAAGAAAATGAATGATTAGGGCAAAACCTGTTTGAGAAACTCCATGTGCCAAGTATTGAGAGTTTCGAAAGATTTGAGATTGTTCACGTCATAGACAAGAACGCAACAATCAGCACCTCTATAGAACGCAGCTCCTAGACTTTGGAATCTCTCTTGTCCAGCCGTATCCCATATCTACAAACACAGAGTTTCATAAGATTTTTTTTTTGACAAAAAGTTTCATAATATATACTCCCTCCCGTTTTTTTATTAGATGATGTTTTGCGTAATTGCACAAAGAATAAGAAACTTAAGATCTTCTAAAAATATTTATAAATATACAATTTTAAAATCATTCAACCAATTATAAAAAAAAACTGTAAAACTTAATTAGTTGAATAGTTTCTAATAAAGTTAAAAATAAATTTAAAACTTCAAAACATTATAGATTTTGAACAATATAAACTTTCTATAACATCGTCTAATTTAAAACGGAGGGAGTATTTTTCTGGAAATAGAAAAATGTTTTTACTTGTGGAACAGACAAGGGATGGTTTATAAATTTTTACTTGTAAAGTGACAGTTTTATCTTCAATATGGAGCTCCTTGGTGACAAAATCTGCTCCGATCGTGGCCTTGTATTGTCGGTTAAACTTCTTGTAGACGTATCTTAAGTCACAAGTTAAGGTTTCTTACAAAGACCGCAGACACATATCTCTAGTTTAGAGATTGAGAGCATGAAACAAACCGATTATTTAATTGAAACTAGACCAATTAAAAGTTTGAACAATGAGATTTAAAGAGGATACTGGTTCATCAATGAAGTTTTGCCAACCCTGCATAAATAATGTTTTAGAAAAGACAAAAAAGATATTTTTTTTTATTTCTTATAAAAGAACATAAACAATATATTCATTTGTATCATTATCAAGAGAGAAGTCTCAAAAGTTATGAAAAATAAACTGATTACCCGCTATCTCCGAGGACGATGACCTTAAGCAATGTTCTGTTCTTCAAAGACTCCATCCTCGTGAAGCTCACGAATCTATTATGAGATTCTTCTTTTGTTTCTTCTGCTTGAAAAGTTTCTTTCTGGTTTTTAGTAGAAGACAAGAAAAGAAAAGTCTACGAGATCGGTCTTGATGATCTTTTCTTCTTCTTCTGTCTTCTTGAAAACAAAAAGAAAAGATGAAATGAAAAAAAAAACAGAAAAAGGGTTCTTTATCAGTTATCACGTGTTATATGATATTGGTTGAGGTGAAGAGAAGCCATGTGAATCCTTCGCCAACTAAAAGCATATAGCTAGGCGAAGCCAGCGAATACTAATCTAAAAAAAACAAGTTTTTTTTTTCAATTTAATAATTATTAAATCATACTGTAATTTTCCTATTTTAAATCATTTATTTACAGGTAATCGACGACAAAAGTAAATTATTTAGTTTACAGGAGAACTGAGTTGTCTTTTCATTTCCGAACCATTTTTAATAAATTGTCTATATTTGGTCGCCAATTCATTAACAATAATCGGCAAAACAATTAATTTGAGGATATGAATGTTCTTCTGCCATGAATTACAACTTAGTGAATAATGTGCATGTAAGCATGGCCGTTGAGATATCTAGTCGGATTCAATTCAGATTTAATCGGATTTTGACTTTATCGAGACATAAAATTTAACTCCATTTATATACTCCATCTATTTCATAAAAATATTTTTTTTGGTGTTTTCACGTATATTAAGGAAACACATTAAATTACTATAATAAATATATTACTTTTTGTATTTTTTAATTTTTAATAATTTTTAACCAATTGTAACTCAATAAAGTCAATTAATTTTCTTGAAGTCTACAAAATTGTCATAGAAAACATAAAAAAATTATTTTTATGAAACAAATTTTTTTCTAGAATATTTATCTTAGTGAAACGGAGAGAGTATATTTTAAAAGTTTGGATTGGATCCGGGTCGTATTTTCTTGAGTTCAATTCATATATAATAAAATAGTTCAAATCTGATTGAATATGTTCTAAATTCGGGTTTGGTTTCTATTCAGGTTTTAAAAAATTTGAATATTTATTTTTGATTTGAATTATATTAGTTCACAAACTTAAAAAATATAAACATTAACAAGGAATTTGTAACAATATTATAACATATTTTTTAAGAGAGAAAAAAAAAAGTTAAATCTAACATCATTCTAAAAATGTATGAAATATTATTTAAACTTTAAAATAAAACAACATTTTCAAACTGCAGAAGAGAATTCATTCATAATCTAATTTTAAAGTCAATTGTATAAAATATTAATATTTTATGAAATATCAAATTATATTCATTAAGCTAAATATTTGAATTAATTATTTATGTATAAATACTTATTGGAACTTTTATTTTGAATACTTATTCATGATTGGATTTGGGTATAGTACATGGTGTGTTTTTTTGAATTTCTAATTTTTTGAGTTTTTTTTTAAATCAGTTTGGATTCAAATTTGATTGAGGCTAAACTTAAAATTCAAAGGCCGTTAAATCAGATCCATTCGAATATTATGTTATATTCAAATTCAGTTTGAATTTACCCTTTTTGGGGCTGGATATGTTTGGATTCGTTTTTTATGTCCACCCCTACGTGTATGAAGTTGTGAAGATTACTCTATTTGACATTTTGATAAGTAGTTTATTTTGGTTTGTTACCAATAATATGCCTATTTTAAATTCTATTCTAATTTCATGACTAACAAAGACATACTTACGCCGTGGGAGAATTGTCTCAGTTTCTAAGTGGTAGACTTTTATGGAAAAAAAACGAGAGAATAATCACAATTGTTAGATTTATTGTGATCTCAGATAAGAAAGGAAATAAACATTGACAGGTGAAAGTGTGAAAAAAAGGAAGAGGATATTACATTACATAATTGAGATATGGGAGAGATTTTTCACATGATCTGTTGATGGTAGGTGTCGACCAGATCGTGCTTGCCTTCACTACTTCTCATCTCTTCGTTAGTCGCTGACATGACAGAACATGTCGCTGTCTATCATCATATTTGTTTTCATCTGATTTGTTTATGTAACTTTCAATATAAAAGTAATTACATCTATTATTATATTCAAAAACTGAATAACAGCTGGGCAAAAACAAAACTAAGTAGAACATGTTGAACAGCAATAATTAACCAATAGAAAATTAGCATAAAACCCTCAATTAATAATAATAAAAAGTAGGAAGTAAGCTCTCTACGTCCGTGTCAAAATGTGTAATACATGTATCATGGTGTTTGACATAGGACTGATTCATAGAACAATCGATTATTGAAGCAATGTTTCTACAATTATAATATTTACGACTGATGTTTATATATATATATAAATAAGTTTATATACAGATATATATATATATATATATATATATATATATATAAATATATATGTTTTAGCCTCTGTTTATTAGAACGGGAATTCCATATTTTCATACCCATGATGACGAGTTATCTATGTCTTCATACGCACGATGTTCTGTTTGTTTTGGATCAAATCTGTTGCATTTATCTTCTTTTGTTTTCCTCTTGAAGAGAAACAATTTCACACCATTTTTTAATAAGCATGTAGGCAGGCCCGACTCATTATTATTTGTGGGCCTTTTGCAGTGGTTTTAATTTTGCAAGAATAATAAAGAGAATTTTGCACACAAAAAAAGAGGCTCGAGTACTTAAAAATCCCCAAAAAGTGCAGATGTTTTTGAAACCTAGTAGAAATGCACCCTTATGCCATAACCAGACCTGCACGTAGAGAATGTATATCCATACCTGCAATTATGTTTCCTAGAAGCAATTGTTTGGTGGTACAGTCAGAAATCAAATTTCCAGCACACTTATCTAACTACCATACTCCGCAAGTTTTGTTTTAAAAAAGAATCTACATCTTAATATGTATGTAAGGCAGGAAATATTTTATTGGGGCATAAATATTAAACCTGAAATTTGATATCAAAAATATCTCTTAAACTAAAATAGGCTTACAAATATCATTAAAAAAAATTTGCATACTCTATGTTCAACTATCGTCTAAAAAAATTTCACCACTGTTTCATTTGTTGCCGATGCAAACAAATCCTTCTCAATAAAACAAACAAGACCGTCACTTAAAAAATGATCTCTAATTCGGTTACGCAAAGCTATCTTCACAAACTTCATTGCAGAAAAACATCTTTCGACAGTTGTTGTAGCAACCAATAAAGTTAATACTAACTTCAAAGGTCTATAAACTAAAGGATATGCAAGATGTTTCTTTGTCTCCAAGTTATTAAACTGACCATACTCTCTTATATTATCAATGTCTATGTCAATCTGCTGCTCAAGAGACGAACGTTCAAAAACTAAAATCGTCGGGATAAAAATAAAGAGTGAGTGTTTACCTTTGTCAAACAACTTGAACGAATTTGTAGTACTTAATAAAGCCATAAAAATAAGGAGTTGAGTGTTTACCTCAGTAAAACAATCACTGAACTCTTGGAGCTGAAAATCCATAACAACACTGAAACAATTGAGAAGACCATATGCTTGTCGTTTCTTTGAGTCATCATAGCCTTTTTCTCTGGATATACTCAAGCACCTCAATAACAATGGAAAACAACTCTAAACGCACTAATGTCTTATGATAAGAATCCCAATGAGTATTTGATGTCCTTGGAAGAGAACACTAATTGATTCTTCCCTTTTTGTGTGTTAATCTCACCAGTGCTATTTTCTTTCATAATATCCTCACATTATTTTTCTTTAAGTATATCATGTTGTTTGAAAGAAATTTCAACTACATTCAGTAATGTAGAAATCATATAAAAAAAATCACAAACTTCAAAATATTTTCTTGCGACTGCCACTACAACCAACTGAAGTTGATGAGCAAAGCAATAAACATAATAAATTGAACTGTTTTCCCTTAAAATCAAAGATCGAAGGCCATTGAATTCACCATTCATATACTGACTCTATCATAACCTTGACCCCTAACATTTTTTAAGCTTAATCCATACTTAGCAAACAAATCATCAATAGCTAGCTTGAGTGTCAAAGAAGAAGTTTCTTTTACATGAATCACACCAATAAATCTTTCTTTGAATGTTCCGTTATTATCGACAAAGTGTAGCACAACAACTATTTGTTCCTTGTGAGAAATATCAGCACATTCATCAAACAATAGACCAAAATGCCATGATCAACTTCACGATAATATATTTCACAACTTCTTCCGCAAAAATAATGCACAATATCTTTCTGAATCGGTGTAGAAGTCATTTGATTATTTTTTTGAGCATTCTCCAAAACAACTTTACCTACTGCTTCGTTCTGGTCTGTCGTGTGTCTTATAAGTTCCTAAAAGTTTCCTTTATTACCAAAATCTTCTGACTCATCATGAGCACAAAAATGTATTATTTGCTGCAACAAATATCTAAAAGCATTCAACTCAAAACGATATTCATTTTTCACAACATCATCATGCTTATAAAATGCTTGTGCAATGGAATGCTTTTGCTTCATCAAAGAATCACACATCTTAACAGCAATATTGTGAAAGCTATTCATACCACTCACATGAGAAGCTAATCTCTCAGATTTATTCCAATTAGAAAAACCTTCTGTCACAAATGTATCATTCCCACCTTATTTATGTATATCATCTCTAAAGAAGTAACAACACAAGCATTAAGCTTTGTCTGTCGATATGCTATACTCAAGGCAATTACCATACTGATCAAACCAAGCGGGACTAAATTGTCTCAATGATTTTCTAATCATCTTATTTGGAAAATTATGACCATACGGTTTACAAAGACCTCTAGTTAGGTATTGCGTTTTATCTCATCTCTTCGATTTGAATTATATGTTGTAATCTTTTTCTGGTTACCGGGATCCCATGGCAAATCATCCAAATTCTCTTCGGATGTTGGAATGAATGGTCATTTAAAAAAAAATTCCATGAATTTGTCCAGCAAAAAAGTGTTATGTGTTAATTTACATCTGACTTAAATAAAAAAAATACTTCAAAAATGACTAGATTTATGACTTACTAATTGATTGATATTCACAAAGTGAATTTTATTTGACAAAATAATTTGAGAATATTTTATTTGACAAAAGAATTTAAGAATATTTTATTTGACAAAAGAATTTGAGAATTGGAAAATTTGAAGGGTTTGAGAACGGGAAAACAAAAAGATGTCATCACGTCATGTGAGAGGGAGATGAGAGAATTAGACTTATAATTTTAGGCATTTAAATTATAATTAACAAAAATATTAATTGGGCTATTGTTCTCTATAATTTTAAGTGGGTTTAAAAGGGGCAAAAATATTTTATGAGTGGGGGTATATAGATTAGACTTTAATAACTTACACTAAATTTTAAAAAAAATTGTTGGATTCAATGACCCTCATCTTTTTTTTTTTCTTGTGGCTCCGCCACTATCCACACCAACTTTATTGTTGGTGAATACTGAACTTGCTAGCTTAAAGAATAAATTAAAGATTAGTAAACTGAACCAAGAGAGTCTCATGTACAAATTAGTTAATATATATACAAAATTTACATTCATACTTACTTACAAGATTATTTCAAGTAGACCACCCCCCAATTCAGTACATTACAAAACCGACCCAACAAGGTACAAGCGGATACATATGATGCGTGATTACGATGATGATATACACTATATACACATCTAGGCACCCAAACTTTTAAGTATGGCTCATGGAGCTGAATGTGAATAATTGCAAGTACGTGTCTGAAAAGACAAAGTGTTAAGAGAGGTGAGATCAAAGTCGTCTGAATCATAATAAACCACAGAAGGGCTTGGGTGGTTATGTCTCCCTGCGTAGGTTGTCAACACGTATTCAGGATTGCTCGTATCTCTCTCGATCTTTTTCTTCACGATGCAATTGGGGTTCGAACACTTATGATAATGCCTGTTTCAAATAATTGACGCAAATCATTTAGTAAACTCTTCAAGATTTATATGATTTGTACTGTAATTGTTTGATTATAATCAGTTATATATAAAGACAGTGTGGTCCAATAATAATAGAACCAGTGTTAGCTTACCGATAACAATATATCGTCTTATATATGTCAACTTATAATCAAGGGTAACATACAACAAAGAACTTCAGTATGATACTCCCATGTGTTAATTGTTATAAACCTTAAATCACAACTTGTAAGGAGTGGACAAACAAAGGGAGCATATAAACAATTTTTTAGTTAACAGAATTAGTCCTTGAAAAGTTAATTAGTTTGAATTCAGTAGAGGTTAATTAATATATTATATTATATGCTTTACACTTATTGTATATTTAGAAAACATGGTCCACATGAATATATAAAACCAATACACACCGAGATATATTTTATATATATGCTGATGGCATATATATATGTATATATATCTGCATGTTGGCTTTATACACATAAACATACATATAGAAACATGCATTTGGACACGAAACATCTCCTCTGAAGAAGGAACACTAACCATATTATATATTATACATTACCTAAACATGTAAAGTATTAGAGAAACCTTATTAGTCGAAACTCATAAAGGGGTGCTAAATCTTAATTACAAATATAATGATTATTGTAACTTTATCATATCTCTATAATCAAATTTTGTAGGTAGAAACAAGCTCATACAAACTGTTGTGTGATTTCCGCAATGAATAAATGTGTAACACAGAGAAACTGAAACTACTAGACTTTGGTTTTATTTTATTTCTTACTAAACCGATGAACAAGGTTTTGTCTGATTTTTGAACTTAGTGCAAAAACAGAAGTAATTAACATGAAACTCAGAGCATCGACTATATGTAAACAAGTTGGCTCTTTGACATTAATTTAACTAATTTACACACTTTAAGAGATGCATATATACTTTCTTATCAAGTGGACATATTCATTGCGATACTCACACCAACATAAACTACAGCATATGCAAGGTGGAACTCCTATTATCAAGTTGTCATCTAAACTTTAAACACAAGCATATATATGTACGATTCTATAAAACGCAACTATATGTAATTGTGTATAAACAATTATGCATCCAATATGAACTTAGAATCGATGATTTACCTTGGAAATGAACTACCCGTTATAGGTTTCTTGCCATACTTCCTCCATTTATATCCGTCGTCTAAAGCAGTTTCTTCAATATGTTTCGTTTTAAACACGTGAATAATCTGATCATCTTTGTGTCTCTTCCTCTTCTTAATCTCAGTTTTGTCCCCTCTATATAAAATTATTATAGTTTGAATTATATCACTTTTATCATATATGGTAATGATAAGCTGCATGATAGAAAAAAAAAAGCTGACTTACATTTCAAGGCTCATAGGCGAAGTAACTAGGCTTGTTTGAAGAGGGCTTGTGGCTTCTGCACCCAGTAATTTCTCAGATGAAGTCCAACTCAAGGTGGGTGAGTGATCTTCGAGGCTGATTTGTTCCAAAATCATCTGAAAAGCATCCTCACTATCATCGGGCGTGAATATTTCAGGGAAATCTATGAAATTAGGGTTAGGGTTTGAAGGGTAGTTCATTTTCTTTCAAGAATGTTGTTTAGTGCTTTTGGCGTTGTTGAACTAAGAGGAGCAGGGATCTTGTTAATCAGATATATACTGTTTATATATACACCAAAATCTAAGGAAAGAAATTAAATAAATAGTATAACATCACCAAAGTGTCTTTGCATTTAAATAAGTGATTTAAATAATATTTATGGCTACTTTCATGCGTAGATTCAACGAAGCTTCTTGAATGGAATTGCTATAACGACAAGAGATTTTCTTTATTATTATTTTTATTATAACTATTTCACATATCAAAGGTTTTACAGATTTTCTTTGAAGTTTGTCAAATCAAATCATTGAGTAAAAATACATGGATAAGAGCATCTCTAAGAGGCCCGTAAACCCTCAAATTTTGAAGTTTTTTACTCTCTAAGAGATTCTCAAACCCTCAAAACACTATTTACTTTACATTTTATTCCTTATAAATTTATAATTCACATATATTTGTACTAACATTAATTTTCTTATCACTTTAATCCTTATAATTGTATTTCACTTAAATATTTAAATATATCTTATATATACACATATATATGTATTATTAATATATAAAACATATAAAAATGTTAAAACTAAAATAAAATAAATAGAAATAATATTACTTAAAATATATTTATTATTTCACAGAAAATTATATTACATTGAAGAAATATTACAAATTAAAGATCAAAAGTACAAGATTAAATATTTTACACTAAATATTACACAACTTATAATCCATACATTAATATTAATAATCGGGTAGATTGGTCCCGAACCTCCAAGATCACCAAATATGGTCTATAGAAATTTGGTGTAATAGGAGGTTGTTGTTGCTCTCTTCTGGATGATTTCAAATCGAATAAACTCACGTGTATTATCATCATCGATAGAGCTTAAACTCGTTAGCAATATTTTATTTTCTTGATCAATATCTTTTAATGCTAATTTTTTTGCTTGATTTTGTATACGTAATTGGGTCATCTCGTAATTTTTTTATGTAGTCGAAATGGGTTAATTGATTATATTTGGGAACACTATAGAAATAACAATAATGAATAATTTATATTTTATTTTATGAATTAAGGTGGATTTTATATTATTACTATGCATTCCTCTGTTGTAATAAATTGTATTTATAAATTGTGTTTCATATTTTAATGTGTATATATTATATATCTCTATAAAGTTTAAAGACAATAATTAATTTATATTAAAGTTGAGGATTAAGATACAAATTACATAAAACTTCAAAGATAAATTTGAAGTTTTTTCTTGGAGAATACCACCCTCAAATCTTCATTTTGATGATTCTCCATCCTTAAAATAAGGTTCCTTCTTGGAGATGCTCTAAGGTCAGGATTATTGGGGGCTCTTAGTGGAGTTCTTAAGGGGTGTGCCCCACTAATTCCTCCAAAACCTATCTCTTAGACCATGTTTAACCCTAAGAACCCCTTACCTTCTTATTTTTTTTTCTTTTTTCTAAAAAAAAAAATTAAAAAAGAACCAACTGCGGGTCGCCACGTGTCAGTGGGGTTCGCGAACAGTACAAGAACCCCTTAAGAACATATCTTAATTAAGAGTTTTAATAGGTGGTTCTTAAGAGTTTTGGTGGGCCCCACCCGCTAAGAACCCCCCTTAATCTTGCTCTTATTTCTCTTAAATAAGAACCCCTTTTGCCTTGGTTCTTACAATGTTCACGAACCCACTGACATGGGCGGTCCGCGATTGGTTCGCTTCAATTTTTTTTTTTAAAACAGAAAAAAAGAAATAAGAAACCGAGGTCAAGAGACATGGGTTAAAGATGCTCTACGGTCACTGGTCCCTTGACAATAATGTTACACTAATTAGTCACTTTTTATAAAAGCTAGATCCTGAGTGGATTTAGCTACCACGCGAACCAATAGATGATGGTTCCAAAATCTTATCGAAAACCTAGCTCTAATTAACAATATGATTTTAAGCTTTTAAATGTTTTTTACAATACCAAATACTTTATATCGCAATACAATGTTGTCGGTGCGAAATTGTTTTTTGATTAATCATGAAAGTGGTTAAATATCTGAATATAGATTTAAATGCGTCATGAGTATCCATGCTACATGTATTGGATTGCAGAAAATATTATTTTTGCAGTTAACAATTTTTTATAATCATGGATCTGTATGCTGCAAATGAAATTTAACTATATGACCATGTCTCCTCTGAGTCTTTCGAACTCTGGCCTAATCAAAAGAGTGACAACCGTTGTAGTATTGTAACATGAAAAAATAACATTTAAAAGAGATCTTTTACGGATCTTATGCTTATAGGAGAAGTAGTTCAATTGTTATTTTATTTTAAAAAGGAATACTCATTGCCTTATAGGGGCACTGCAAGTAGTCTTTAAAAGAAAAGAACTATGGGTCGGGTCAAACACCATCCTTTGCATGCGTCGCCATATTAATATATAAACAAGCACCTATCACCTTTTAAAGAAATTTAATAAATTGTTTTTTAATCCAATAAATTGTGACCATCACTGTTAGTTTTTCTTCTTGTCTAACCAGTGGTTAATTAAATCAACTATTTTAAACTAAATTTTTAATTATTCTTAAAAGCTTGTGAAACATATAAAGTGTGACTTTTCTATATAGCCATGTAGGAGGCGCACCTTATGTTGTTATCAATGTTTTGAATTTGTAGTACAAAAATTTAGAATTATAAAGTTTCGAATATTCGAGCAACCAATGTTGAGATGTATATATCTTATTGCATGTTGATAGTTGTATCTAACTTGCTGGTTAGCCTCTAACTTTAATTAAGGTCGTAGGCAATGGCGTCAGGAGATGACGTCAAACAGCTTACGTCATTTTCCGTTTGGTAATTGCCGTGGAGCCGAACTAATTAATTTTGAGAAAAAAATTAGTTTTATACTAATATGGCTTTTGTCGTCGGTAGGCGGAGTGGGAAGGCACATATGACTGATCAACGTGGAAAACCACTTTATAGCATATTCCTCATATCTTGATATTGCGCGAGAAATTTACAAGCGTGAAAGATTTGGCTGCTTTTATTTTAAATTTTAAGTACTTAGACCTCTTGATTCAAGTCTAATCACACCTTATCCATCAACTATGGTTGAAGAAGTTTTCTAATTTCCTTAAGATGTTTGTTTCTTTTTGGTTATGTTAAATTTTATATCAATGGTTTTTTCAACAAAAAGAAATACGGATCTTCACAATACTTATGGGCCAAGGATGTGCATAGATGAAAGTCGTTTGGTTAGCAGCTCGACCTTTGTTTGTGTTAGTCATTGTCTTCAATAAGAAATTTGCTTCTAAAAAATATATGTATATGGAAGAAATAGAGCTAACAAAATTGAATGGAAAACGAAACAATCTAACGTAAAAATATTGATAGAAATTAAAACTAGAGTGAGAAGCTGGCACAAAAGGATGAAGAAGGCATACCTTAAAAACTATCGTTATTCTATGAGCCCCATTTTGGTACCTAAAGACTTTTTATGTTAATACAGTTGTATACTAGATAAACTGTGTTAATTAACTTTTTATCAAATTAAACGTGTGCTTGTAAATTTTTATTCTTTTATCACGTTTTTCATGCTTTATGTTGAGTTCCTCGTTGAACCTGGCCCGTTGATAAAAATTCCTCATATCAATTGACGAACCCGACCCGTCACTCCTAACAAGTTATATGTATCGGCTTTTTGCTTAATCTTCTACAACAACAACTAGTAGAAATGTTTAAACAGGCTATCCGAACCGTTTAGATAATACTATTGATTTGTGATCCAAATTGAAGTATATCATACTAAAGAATTGTAAAAAATGTTGAAATAAGGAAATTGTTATCTATAAGAAATATGCACAAGTAAAACTTCTAGATCTAAGAGAGGATTTTCACAAAATCTCTAACTATAAATACTATTCCTTCATCATTTCCAAATTGTTAGTTGCTGAAATAGCAGCCAAGCCAAGGTAGCCAATAGAGAGATTTTTGGTGGTTTAAAGAGAGAGAGTCACAGAGTGTGATAGAGAGAGCTTGGTATAGAGTTCTCCTTGGTTTTCTCTTGTGTATCTCCTCTTTTCTTGTTGTTCTTCTTCTCTGTTCTTGAGAAGTTCAACACAGATGTAACTTTTGAATATTATAAAGATGAGGAGAGACCTGATTTCTCTTCCTTGAGACGTAGAGCGAGGGTATGATTGATGTGTATGTGTGTGTTTTCTGACGTTAATGGAAACTTGAACAAGCCTTCTTAACAAGCGGTATTGCGCTTATGTGTTTGCAATAAACAGTAACAGATCTTATTTCCCAACAAATACCCATCTAAACCTTGACCCGTTTATACTATGCCCGTGTAAACATTTATATTTGCATCTATTTAGGTCCGTTCTATTTTAAGTATGTTCGATATGGGTAGCTTTTTCGGCCCATTTATAATTTTTTTTTTTGAATTAACTAATGCATATAATTTTCTTTTGTTTTCGGTTGTTTGAAAATTAAAATGAGAACATAAATAAATAATAAAATTTATTGTAGAAACTTTTTTAAAAAATTTATGAAATAAAAATGAATAAAGCAAAATATGTCAATCAAAATTCATAGTAAAAAAAATATGTAAATGAAAATTCAAAATAAAACAAAATATTATATTCTAGTTAATTCCAAAACTTTATAATACTGTAAATGGAATTTTAAATAAAAATAATTATGTAAATTACAAATTTTTAGTTTTTATTAAATACTAATTAATTTACATATTATAAAAATGAATATTAGCAAAATCTAATAAATTCTAAACACAATTTTTTTTTGATGAAATTTCAAATTTATTGACCTATCAAAAAGAATGTTATATACAAATCAAATGCCATAAAAAGAATAGCTCTTGCAATGGGAACATGTTGAAATGGTGCTACAATGTGACTTGAAACCATCTCCTTAGTAATCCGGCCAGTTTGTGGTCTAGTTTGTATCTAAGTGAGCTGATATGGTTCCTTACTGCCTTGTCGATGAGTCTCCGCATTTGATCAGTAGAGTTCCGTTGTTGTTGATGGCGTCTAGCATTTCTTTCCCTCCATATGTGATACACTGTTGTTTGGAACAACATTTTTAGGAGAATGGAGTCTATGCCCTTTGTTCCTTGTCGTTGCAGTCAGTTAATAGTCCATTGCCAGTCCGGGTTGATATGTGTTCCCACCAGCTGGCGTGCCAGAGCCTCCCATACCGTATATGAGTATGGAAAAGCAAAGAAGAGATGGTCTCTTGTTTCATCTCGTTTCCCACAAAGCTCACATCCCTGTAGCATACTCCACTGCCTCATACGATCGCCTGTAGACAACCTTTTCTGCACGGCTACCCAAGTAATAAAGGAGAACCGAGGTACCCCTTGTGTGAACCATACCACTCTGCTCCACTCCACTTTACTTCTTTTAAATCTAAGTTGATCCCACGTTCTAGTAGTTGAAAATGTAGGCATGTAGTCATCGTTTCAATGCTTCCACATAATAATATAGCTACCTTTCTTAGGCCTAGGTGGTGCCATAGCCAAAATAATTGCATACAGCCCATGGAACCGACGAATTCTCTGCCCTCTGATATTCCATCCGTCCACTGATACGGCGTCACATACCTTGGCATGTCGCATTACACCCAGGTATGTGGAACCTGCTGCCTCTGTGACGTTAATTAGACGCCCATTGCCCAGCCAGTCATCAAACCAAAAATGACATGTCTTGCCATCCTTAATGTCTACTTTAAGAAAACCATAAGCCATCTCTCTTAACTTCAGGAGCTTCCTCCATATCCAAGAACCCTTCATCTCATCCCTTACATCCCAGAAAGAATTGTACTTCAGCAAGTAATGGTTTACCCAGCTAACCCATATGGATGAAGGTTAGGTGAATAACCTCCAGATGAGTTTCAGCACAAAAGCTCAGGATGAGTCCCGCAACTTCCTCACTCCCAGACCACTTTCATCCTTTGGGAAACAAAGTTCTTCCCAACTAACCTTGGCCTTATGTCTTTGGTTAGGTGAGCCAGACTAGAGAAACTCACTATACATGCTTTCTATGGTATCCAAACACTTATTTGGTAGGATAAATGCTGAGCTCCAGAAATTAATTGTGCTAGATATGACCGATTGTATTAATTGAAGCCTTCCTTCAAAAGAAAGAGACCTGTTGGACCAGCACAACATTCTACCTCAGATCTTGTCAATAAGAGGTTCGTAGTCATGGCTAGTGAGTGATTTTTTAGTTAGGGGCATGCCTAGATATCAGATAGGCAGTGTTCCAATTCTAATCCCTAAAGACGTCGTTGTCAATACAAGATCACTTACATTGCTCCCTGTCGCATAGAGAAAGGACTTAGCTGCGTTGATATGTAATCCTAACATGTCTGCGAACCGGCGCATAACTTCCATAACACCCAACAGTGAATCAGATGTGCCATTAGTAAAGATAAGGATGTCATCAGAGAAACTCAAATGAGTAAGCTTGACACCTTGACATTGAGGGTGATAAGTAAATTCAGCTTTCTCGGTAGCCTCGTTTAGAAGCTTTGATAGGATGTTATTGAGAATAACATAGAGATACGGAGAGAGTAAACACCCTTTATGAATACCTCTGGCGCTAGTAAAGAAACCCTCCAGACTCCCATTCACTGATACTGAAAAAGCAGTCGTTGAGATACATAGCCTAATCCACTGAATAAACTGAGGAGGTAGTCCCATGGCTTGTAAAACTGATGTGATAAAAGACCACTTGACTGTGTCAAAGGCCTTCGAGATATCAAATTTGATAGCACACTTTTCTTTATTCGTAGTCTTGTGATACCTATTTACAAGTTCAGAGGCGAGTAGGACATTTTCCAGTAGTAACCTGCCAGTGATGAAAGCACACTGATTTGCCTCTATTGCAGCAGGAAAGAGAATCTTCAGTCTACTGGCTAAAATTTTAGAGATCACCTTATAGATAAGATTGCAGCAAGCGATAGGTCTATAATCCTTCATAGTCTGAGCATTTGCTGTCTTAGGAATCAGGGAGAGGATGGTAGCATTCACTCCTGTAGGCATAAATCCAAATAAGAAGAAAGACTGCACTGCTACTATGAAGTCCCTTCCAATGATTGGCCACACTGTAGTAAAAAGTTCTTTAGTGAAGCCATCTGGTCCTTAGACTTTATCATTTGGAAGAGAAAGAAGCGTTTGATGTTTAAAACATCAATATTTTGTTTAAAACAAATCATAACCTAATTTTTATTAAGTACCTTTATATTATACTATAGAATTATTTAAAAATCATTTAACTATAAATTTGTCTTTAGAATTTTTAATGAAAAATAATTTTAAAAATTACCAATAACTAGACCTAAACTGATATACTTATATATAATGGGTGTGCCAGTTTGGGCCTAAATGAGCTGATCCTATATAAATCCATTTAGTTTTTATTTTATTTTAAATTCATTTAGTTTTGCATGATAATAAATGGACAAAGAGCCAACAAATTTACACTAAACCATTTAGGCTGACAGATTTTAGCTCATTTTAACATCTCTAACAAATTATTAAGTTTGTTAGAAACTATATGGCTGAATTTCCCTACCGCTTGCATTTAATTTAATGTAAAAATTTAGTTCAGTAAAACTTCGATTTGGCTGAATTTCAGAAATTATGAGTGTATAAGAAAATGTGCTTGTCTGTACATTACAAATAGAAAATTTAAAATATATTATTTTGAAATATTTATAAAAATCTAAACAATTAAACTGGAGTACAAATAAATCTTCATCCTTAGTTTTTTTCAATAGTGACAATCATATGCTACTGGCCTTAAACACAATAGTTCATACTTTTCTTAACCCATTAATTTCCTATACCAAAAAAAAACGTTAAGCCATCCCGTTTTGTTCACAATCTTATTAATTAAATTAGACCAGCACGAACCATATCTCATTCGAAACCACTACTCCAGTTTTAATAGTTGACCAACCAGCACATACCTTATTATATTATTCCAATCCAATACTCCGGTCTAATGACTGAAACCAAGTTATATTAGCTATCCTACAAACCAAACAAACGATTCATCACAATTTTTTAAGCATAATTTAATCAATATTAAGTTTATGTTTTTATATTTTTGTTAATTTATATTTTGTCTATATTGGTCTAGATTATGCATACCAACATTTTGTATATTGATCTAATCAAAGTATGGTTTATGGTTTAACAAATTATTAGTTTTGTGAATTTAAGATTTTTCCGTGATCTTAAATTCAAAAGATCATACATTTAAGTTTAATGTAAACACAATCTGTGGAGGGAATTTTGTATTTGTTAAGATTTCTCCGTAGTTAGGTTCCATAGAAATTTTAACAATATTTCTCCACTTATTTCATCTTCTTCTTCCTAATCTAAATATGTTGTTTTCCTAATTTATTATTTAGCTAATTTATGATTTATCAAATTTATTTTTTGGCGTATTTTTGATTTAGTTAGAGTGACGAAATACACGCAACGCAAAGAAAGTATATTTTCCTAATTTATGGCGTATTTTCATGTCCAACCCGATATGTTAGCGAAAATATGCTATTTTCCTAATTTATAGTGTATTTTCATGTCCAACCTGATATCTTAGCGAAAATATGCTATTTTCCTAATTTATTCCTTATATGTAGAAAGTATTTTCTACTTTTATCATGGTATAATTAAAAAGAATGTTTATAAATTAATTTAAAATCGTATATTTGGTTAGAAAGGATATTCTGTTTTATTATAGTATAATTAAAAAGGAATGTATGTAAATTAATTTAAAATCATGCACAACTAACAAAATATTTTGAGTTTATCCTATTTAACCTACCCATCCCGATATCACAACTATATAAATTGCAACTAGTCTTTTTCCAAAAGAAATTTAACACATACATAAATATGAGTAATCTAACAACTTTTTCTCCTCTCACAAAATTAAAACCTTACAAAGGCAATTGACGAATTCAAGTGAATTATTTACATTCATAGAAGCAAAAAAAACATCTTTTGGAGGTGCTTCATTCGAGATGATTTTAGTTGATTAGTGGGTAGCTTTTTGTTTATAGCTTCTCTTCCGTTCGTTACATTACTTATGTTAACTGAATCTATAAGAATGTTAGGCCATGATTAACCCGGGTCTCTTAAGGTGGGGTTCTTAACGTAAAATTTATCTTTTTAATTTAATTTAATTTTTTTTACATTTTTCCCGCTAAGAGACGGCTCTTATGGTTCTTATTTAAGAGACGGTTCTTAGGTTTTCTTAGTTAAAAGCTAAGATACGTCTCTTAGAAAAGTTAAGAACCCCACCTTAAGAGACCCCGGTTAATTCTGCTCTTATATATCCACATGTTATATAAAATACAAATGTAATATGGTAAAAGTTATGTATTTATATTATTAATTATTGATATAAACTATAAATTTTCTGAAAAAATACATCCGCATGGCGCGCAAATCAAAAGCTTAGTTACCATTAAAATTTGATAACCCAACGTCTCTAAACGCTATACATGATTCTACTGAGTTCTTAAAAGAAAGTTGAATTGTTAAAAGTTAGTAGGTGTATTATGCAAATCTAAATACACGAGTAAGTTATGGCCCAAGCATAAGGTCCTTATCATAAGGACAAGAACCAACCAGTGGTCTTAGATCGTCCAGATTATTTTTAAAAATTAAATGAGCACAGACAGTATAAAACAGGAAGATGCTATTGAGTTTCCGAATATTTGCTTCTATGAAGTTATACAAACTGTGTAGTGACTGAGTTTGGTCATATCTGAATGCTACAAAATTTATAGTAACTTTTGTCTAAACTTCTTTTGATAAACCTTAAAAACTACATGACTATTTACTGTATAAATTCTATATACTAATACTCCAAAAATTAATAAATAATATAAATTAATAGAATTTTTTAATTAAAATCTAGACTAGACCAGTTCAATATATGACACAAATCAATAAAATAAAAAGATAATAACTGTAAAAAAATTATATAAATATATGGTTACATTTAAACTACAAATTAATAATTTATATGTATACATATGTTATACAAGTACGAACCAAATATTATATTATCTGTTTTATATTCACAATAAAATTATTTTTGTTTTCTTAACACTTAATATATTTTAATGAGATTTCGTAAAATTATATCTAAAAACCTATTTAAATTTTATAAAACATATTTTATATACACCAAAAAATATAATAAAACCAATATAAAAATTGAATTTTAAAAATTAATTACTATATATACACTAAATCAAATATACTTTTTATTTTAGAAAAAATAATATGTTAAAACAGGAAAATCTAAAAATATTTTTTTTTGTAAATTAATAACTCTATAAATTAATAAAATATTATAGTTCCAACATTATTAATCTATAGAGCTTTTAATGTATTTTGTTTGCAGTGACGCAATTCAAAAGGGGTTCGTAGGTCATTCGATTCATCCACCAATCAATCACAGTTTCCATAACAATCTGATATTAGTATCTTATTCAATCTCAAATCTTTAGAGCCACTTTTAATATTTAGAAATATTTGCCAAAGTTTTCATCTAAAGTTACTTACATATATATTTTAAATGAAAGTTATTCTATTTTCAACGTTAAAGTATGATATTAGAATTATGAAAAATATATAGACGATTTTATAACAAATAATTCTAAATGCCTTAAGAGGTTTCACGTCTGACTGCACTACTCTTAGTTATCTTATGAAAATCCATGTCTCACCGGTTTTACTTGCACCATGATGAAGATCCCTAAGCACTTTTTTTTGTAAATCTACATAATTTTTATAGTAATTCACCTTTTCCATAATTTGAAACCCAAACCTTCTGATGTAGAAAAATTATCATTCAAACTATTGTTTTAAGAGGATTTCCACATAAGTTATTCTTACTTAAACCTAGAATTTATGAAACAATTTACACGATTTTCTTTATTTCAGAGAATAGTTCTGTAACGTTCTAATTTCTAATATACGATAATGTATGTTAAAAATTTAAAATAAATAATTTAGCTACATATATTATTAAAGTGCATTAATTTATACTTTTGGTGATTTTTTATAAAAAACTCGAGAATTAATCATGTTTAAGTTGGAGTAGTGGAAAGATGAATGCCATATCGAAAAGTCATTTATGATACTGTGTGAGTGAGAAAAAAAATGACATGTGGTACTTGCAAGTCATTAAGCGAACCTTTCAATCCTCCCAAATTTAACGCGCACAAACTATCGCATGAGGTGAATCTCACATGTTGAGTGAGCAGGGTATGAAATACTCATTAGTCGTAGGTGGTTGGAGTGTCACAAAGTGGTATCATAGTGATTGTATTCCTAGCCCTAGTGCACATCAAGGACATTTTTCTTTGTGAGTGGAGATGATTGTCACATCCTCATTTTAAAAATATGGTGGTATATGTTGAAAGAATTAAAAAAATTGATTTAATATCATGATTTTGTGGTTTTTGACCACTATATAAGTACAATTTAGAGTATTAATATAATGTTTTGAGTCACTTTAGAATTTTTACAGATTCATGTACAATTTGAAGTTGTTTGGAGATAATAGAGATATCTAAAGCTTTTAGAGTCGATAATTGGAGATGGTGTCAATCGACACCACCTTGGTATCGGTCGACACCATCTTAGTATCGGTTGACACCCATAGAAATCTAGTAACCGACCCGTTCTTTGAAAATGTTTCAAGAATTACACAAGTACCTAAAAATTTTCAATATTTTCACAAGAATCCATTGCTGAGATTTACTTATATTATGTTTTTAAGCTTTGTTTAGGATACGAAGAAAGAAAAATATAATTTATTAATTAAGTTAAAAATTTATTTCTTTTAATTAGTTTCTAGTTAAATTTATTAAAATTGCTAGCATATACAAGACATTTATATTTTTACAAATTCCTTTTCTTATAAATGATTTTTTTTCAAAATATAAAAAATTAAAACAAGGTTGTTGTACATAAAACATCATGAAATGAAATTTTTTTATGTAGTGAAGATTGAGATGCCGTAAGTCTTCATTCTTTGTTATTTTTTTTTACTAAAGCTCAACAGATTCATGTCATGGAATTTTCTTTTTTGCTAATATGATGTACATTATTTCTAGTTTTAGCTACTGCCTACTGGATTCAGTTTCGCATGTAGTGCTAATACATAAAAAAATAATTCAAATTTCACTAACAAAATTTGTAAACCTAATCTTTTCTGATTGTTCAATATAGGCATAGAAAAAGTCAAGACTCAATCACGGAAAAATGGTCTATTTCAACATGAACTTTACGCGTCGTGTTTTTTCTTCACGGACTTTATACTAGTACGTATTTCATCATGAACTTTAGAAAAAATCAAAAATCCTATATGAACTCTCAAAATCGTGCTTATATATATGTTGACCGTCAATGATGTTAGTCAACCGTTAATTTATCAAAACGACGTCATTTTGGCTAATTCTAAAAAATTAAAAATCTGCAACTTTCAAGAATCAAACTCTGCCACAAATACATAACACTAAGTATCTTAACCACTAGACTAATGTAATTATATTGTATTTGTTATGTAAACATTAACTTATATATACATTTGTTATTTATCAAATAAATCTTAAATATTTTATTGTTTTAGTCTTTTCAAATAAATATTTATTTTTTTATATTTTAAATAAATTTTGCATCCTTATTCTATCAATTTAAATTAATTACTATTGCTGTAAATTTTATTTTATGTTATTACCAAAATAAAATATATTGTAAATTTTAATGTTTTATAACCTTTTTTCTGTAAATTACTATTGCTGTAAATTTTAATATTTTAATAAATTTTACTAATCTTTATTTTATATATTGTGTAAATTTTAACTTAGCTCTATGGACATAAAAACAAATATTAAAATTTACAATATATTTTATTTTAGTAATAATATAAAATAAAAATTACAGTAATAGTAATTAATTTAAATTTATAAAATAAGGATTTGTAAAATTTATTTAAAATATAAAAATTATATATTTATTTGAAAAGATTGAAACAATAAAATATTTAAGATTTATTTGATAAATCATAAATGTATATATAAGTCAATGTTTACATAACCAATAAAATAAAATTACATTAGTCTAGTTGTCATGTATCCATGCCAGAGTTCGATTCCTAGACTATTCAGTTTTTTAATTTTTTAGAATTAGCCAAAACGACGTCCTTTTGATAAATTAACGGTTGACTAACATCATTGACGGTCAACATATATATAAGCACGATTTTGAGAGTTCATATAGGATTTTTGATTTTTTCTAAAGTTCATGATAAAATACGCACCAATATGAAGTCCGTGAAGAAAAAAGCACGACGCGTAAAGTTCGTGTTGAAATAGACTTTTTTCCCACTCAATCACAAAGCAAGTATGTATAATTTTTGGGGAATTTGCCAAAATAGAGCAAATAAACACCATCTTTGTCCCCTTGGTATAAATTCTGTTTTGTGTCTTTTTTACCTAAATTGTCTTTTTCATTTTTGAAAACTTACTTAAAAATAGTTTTATGAATAAAAAAATATATTTTAAATATAAAAAATTGATGAACTACTCATATACACATACTGATATATTTGTTTTTGGTAAAACTTGTTAAATTAAAATTTAAAAATTATGTTCTACGAAAAAGTGGAAATCGATTTCTAGGTAAAACATGTTATTCTTTTTTGAATTATACAGAGGTATCCTGGCTCTACAGAAGTGGGTCCAGACTAGCCCCGCCGAAGCGGGTCCTCTGTCGCCGGCGATGCCCAAATTTTAATCCCCTGGTGGCCAGCACGGATCGAACCCGGGACCGTATCGGGGCCGAAGCTCCCTCAAGTACCACTAGGCCGTGCTCGCTTGGTTTAAAAAACATGTTATTCTACGTTTACAAGAATCAAATTCTACTTTTGTGTTGAATTCTAATTTTAAGGAATGTGAAGTCTACGCGTAATAAAGATATCTACAATTTTTCCGAATGCAATTTCTATTTTTATATTTATTTCTAAAACCATTAGAATTCTAAATCTAAAAAGTACTAAGAAGTCTACGTATAGTAGAAATTGCTTCCGGACTTGTGGTCTTTTATCTACGCAATGTAGAACGTACCTTCTACGGATAAGATTACCCCTAAGTCCGAAAAATAAGGAATATTCAGTTACAAAATATTTTTCCGAATGTAATTTCTACTTTTGTATTTATTTCTAAGAAAATTAGAATACGAAATCTAAAAAGTACACATAGTCTACTTATAGTAGAACGTACCGTCTACGAAAAGATTAACTAAATCCGAAAAATAAGAAAATTTCAGTTACAAAATATTTTTGAAATATTTTTAAAATATCTAATTTCCTAAAAAGTGTATAGACAATTTGGCTTGCCCAAAAAATTTAAAAAAAAACGAGGAATCCTCTTGTTTTTCATCAAACCATGAGTTCTCCATTGTTTTTTCTTGTGATTTTCACAACTCTTCTTCGAATACGATGCATATCTATACATTATGTGGTGTATGGGAATTAAGTGCAACTACTGGATGGGTGTTTTCGGCTGATGAGAAAGGGGGTAGGTTACTGATATTGGAATCGAGTTTTACCTTAGATGATTTAAAGGTAATGGTTATGGAGGATTTTGGTATCGAAGAAGCTACCTTAGATGATTTGGAGTTGAATTATCTACCTACTGAGTTGATCAATACAGCAACATGTCCACCTGTTATCATTGCAAATGATAGACAACTTAGGAATTTTGGTGGTTTTGCTAAAAAGAATGTCTCGACTCGACTGTGTGTGACATATAAAGCAAAGGCTGAGAATCCCAAGAAATCCAATTTCGATCTTAACAAGCCTCCAACAGATTCAAATACTGATGAAGCCGAGAGAAATCTTGGTTATAATGGGGACGATCCAGAGAATGTTTTCTCTAAGATGCAAAGAGAGAAGAAGAAGAAGAAGAAGAAGAAGAAGAAGAAGAAGAAGAAGAAGAAGAAGAAGAAGAAGAAGAAGAAGAAGAAGAAGAAGAAGAAGAAGAAGAAGAAGAAGAAGAAGAAGAAGAAGAAGAAGAAGAAGAAGAAGAAGAAGAAGAAGAAGAAGAAGAAGAAGAAGAAGAAGAAGAAGAAGAAGAAGAAGAAGAAGAAGAAGAAGAAGAAGAAGAAGAAGAAGAAGAAGAAGAAGAAGAAGAAGAAGAAGAAGAAGAAGAAGAAGAAAGAAAAGATGAAACAAGTTGAAGTTGATGTTTTCGAGTATGATGCTGAAACCATGCCATTTGAAAAAGATAACAAAATCAATGTGTCAAAGTTTTCTTTGCTGGTAGTTGTTAAGAAAGGTCAAATATTTCAGAAAAAAAGTTTATTGAAGGCGACTTTTGAGATATGTGCAATGAAGCATAACTTTGGCTATCAGGTTATCAAATCAAATAGAGAACTTTGGTATATTAGATGCGCAGATAACACATGCAATTAGGGTGTTAGAGCTGATAGTTTGAAGGAATCTACTTATTTCATTATAAAGAAGTATGTCGGTGAACATACATGTGAAGCTTCAAGCAAAAGTAACTCGGGTAAGACTGCTTCCGCTAAAACGATAGCCGGTCTGATAATGCATAAATATGAAGGCGTCAAGGAAGGGCCAAAACCTAATGATATCATACAGATTATGCGTACTGATCATGGATGTGAGATCTCATATTCCTTAGCATATGATTCGCGTGAATATGCGATCAATGTAGTTAAAGGTATTCCAGAGAAAAGTTATGGAAAAATAACAAAATACTTGCACATGTTGGGAGAGACTAATCCGGGTACACATTCAGCGTATGATATTGACAAGAGTGGTAGATTTTGATATCTGTATATCGCATTTGGGCAATCGATTAGAGGATTTAACAAAGTCATCAGACGGGTTATTGTGGTTGATGGGACTTTTTTGAAGAGTAAATACAAAGGAGTTCTACTAGTTGCAACTGCTTTAGACGGAAACTCTAATTTGTATCCTATCACGTTTGGAATAGTCGACTCAGAGAATGATAGTTCTTGAGAATGGTTTATTAGACAACTAAAGGTTGTCATTGCTGATGATCAACATTTGGCTTTTATTTCGGACATGCAGGTGTCGATTGCCAAAGCCATTGAGAATGTGTATCCAACAGCTAAACATGGTATTTGTATTCATCATTTGTTGAGTAATGTGGTAACATATTTCAAGGGGAAAGGTCTTGCTGGGTTGGTTTCAAAGGCGTCGAAGGCTTATAGAGTTGCTGATTTTGAAAATATATTTGCTAATGTTTGTAATATCAGTCCGGTAATTGGAAATTATCTTAGGGAGGCTGATGTGAATAAATAGGCAAGATGTCAGTTTCATGGATACAAATACGACATAAGGACAACCAACCCTGCTGAATCTATTAACTCTGCGTTGCATTCACCGAGAGAGTATCCAGTGATTCCTTTGTTGGATAGTATCAGGGAAATGTTGATACGGTGGTTTTTTAACCGTAGGAAACTGATTGCAGAGTATACACATCCTCTTACCAAACATGTGGAGAAGAAGATTGCAAGGAGAATCACAAAGGGTACACCATTTTCAGTTTACTATGTTAGTGATAGTCGGTTGCTTGTTAGAGGTGATAAAATTGACTGCGTAGTTGATTTGGATAGTCGAACTTGTTCATGTGGAAAGTATGATCTTTTGAAGATCCCTTGTACACACGCCATTAAAGTTGGTTTTCATGCTGGTAGAGAACCACACACGTTAACTGATTCGATGTACACGACTCGGGCTTGGCGAGAAGCTTATCATGAAAGCATAAATCCTATTTCTGTTCCTGAGGATGCTTGGTCCATTCCTGAAGATGTTAAGAAAGTGAATGTGCTGCCACCAGAAACAAGAAAATCAGTTGGACGAAAAAGAAAACGCAGATATGAAACGGTTGAAGACAAAATTTGATCATCACAAATAGCACAAAACAAACAGCCTCGCAAGTGTAGTAGATGTGGCATTAGTGGCCACAACAGGGCAACTTGTGAAGTAGCTATATAGTTTCGAATGGTTTTTGTTATCGAATGGTTTTTGTGCTTTTATGTTTCGAATGATTTTTGATATCAAATGGTTTTTGTTATCGAAGGAGACAATAGCTGTTTCATTTTTATTGTAAAGAACAAAATAGTAAGAACCAAAAACTCATCTTATTCATAGTAAGAACACTAGATAACCACATAAAATTGTTCAAGAAATCGATATACAAGAAACAATATCTTGAACTCTTTCATTCTTGGCTACTTTATCTTCCAAAAAGCCACAAAATGCTTCCAAGACAATCTACTTCAGTGGAATTTTTCTGCTTCCTAACTTCATCCTCTAGGTTTTCTTGAAACTCCTTTTAAGCTCTTTAATCTCTTCTGCAATTCTCTTTTGCTCAGCATCAACCTTTTAAATTTCATCAAGCAAAGCTTCATCGAACCACTTAAACAAATGGTTTTCCTTTTTTCGCTAACAACAGTGAAAACGATGTAAAGAAACAAAATTTGAATCTCAATTGTCAAATAATTGATGTGGAAGAGAAAACGAAGCAAATCTCAAAGGAAAAAATTGAATCCATGACCAAACAAAGGGTTTAGGAACTAGTCAAAATAAGATAACCTGTGCCCCAATTTCACATCTATAGAATCTTCTATAAGGGTTTTCATTCATTTTTGAATAGAGTATCACAACCCTTCTTCCACACCAGCATGCTGAAGGAACGCCTTCAGAGAATCGTCTGTGTGTCGTCATGGTTGAGAGAAAAGAGATTAGAGAGCAAAAAGAAGAAAGTGAGAAAAGACGTTTCAGAAAAAATGGTCGATTTCGAGTTTATGTCTCCACGGGATCGGGTTTACGTTACAATCAGATCTCTTCTGGGTCGGGTTTAGGTTACAATGGGATCTCTTCTGGGTCGGGTTTATGTCTCGGGTGTAAGGTATTGTTATGTCTTTTGTCGATCCTAATCTCGGGTTTATGTCTCGGGTGTAAGGTATTGTTATGTCTTTTTTGTCAAGTTAGCATTCACACTCTTAAAAGCCAAACATACATTCTTAAAACCGAAACATGAAACAATAGATTAAGCATTCAAGTTAATACTAAAAACCAAATGTTAATACAATAGATTAGGCATCTAAATTTATTCTAACTCAACACACTTAGAAGGCACAGACTTAGGTGGCTCATACTTTGACATCCTCCAATCAACTCTGGATCATTAGTTGCTTCCCATAGATCCCACATTATCTTAATTCGATCTCCCAAGATGTTATCATCATTGACCAATGATAAATCCAACCCAAGCAAGTGGCATTCAATGTGTTTTAGAATGTATACACCACAATGACAACCTTTCCGGTTAATACCACGCATAGGGACATAGGAAACACCATAGGGAATGGTAGTGAGATCCTTCTGAATACTCTCTGACTGAACGGCCTTCACTATCCGAGGAACTAGGAATGTGAATGCTTCGACTTCCTTGTGCCTTTGTTTACCCGCGCAATCAAACACTTCGATATGCCTATTCACGAAGCTGATGCATAATGCAATCCAATGGTTCTGATTTACCCAGATAGGAACATACATCCGATCCACATCAACATTCCATAACTGTCGTGTTCTACCATGAGAAGGCAGCTCACCTTTACCGTAATCCAGTAGTAAATGATCCATCTTGTACTTCCTCTTACCCTTCAATAAAGTCTTGTATTCCCTGCTAATGAGATCGCTGAAGACACATGTCATAAAAGCAACACGGTCTGGTTTCCATCGTCGCAGTATTGTTCTTTCTCGGAATCTGAACATTACAGCATCGATCTCCTACAAAATAACATAGAATTTGTTAGTAGACAGGATATGAACATTACATCATCGATCAAGGCACTAGTTTAATGCTTACGTGGTTATAAAGCCACTTGCTTGCACTCATAATAGGACCAGTCATTTCTGAGTTTAAAAGACAAGGACCAATCTGTATATCTCTGTAATCAAAATAAAAAGTTCAAATTAACATTAGAAACAACATCATACAATGAGATATTAAAAGGAATAACTTACGTTCTCAAATCTTGCCACTTTTGCATTTTTTCGAAATCTTCTTCAGTCACATACACCAAATTTATGTCATCCTCTGCTTCGCCGGCTAGATCTATGTTTTTGTCATCTAATTCTGGTGGTGACAGCTTCAATGATGTTCCTGGAGACAACCATTCCAATGGATCCTTCGCTTTAGTTTGAGAATGATCAACACCTTCGACATATGTATCTTGTGAAAGGTTCTTCAAGCAAGTTTCCAAGTACTCTTGCGTATCCAACTCAAGATTGATGTCTGATGATTGATTCAAGTTTACTCGAGGTAAATTGACAAACAAATCATCAGTGTTTAAAGATTTCTTTTTTCCAACCTATTCATTAACAAAAACAAATGATATAAGAATATGTTAAACGATTCCATAGGATTACACAGCATAAAAGACAATAAACACATCCAGTTTTAAACACAAAAGACAATAAACACATCCAGTTTTAAACACAAAAGACAACAAACACATCCAGTTTTACATATTACATACAATTTCGGAAGAAACATTCAAAAGGTTTAAGCTTACATATTATTATACAGTGAAAATTGAAGTCTAGTTCCAACAACCTAGCTTCAGCAGACTAATTCAAGCATCCTAATTCCAAGTACATCAACTTTTACGCTTTCTCTTAGTTGTTACCTTTTTCTTTGCTGCAGTTGGCTCGACTTTGTTATTGTCAGGACCGCTTCTTTGACCACTTAAAGTGAGTGCTTCTTTGAGCTGATAAACTTCACTCTCCATCTTCCTCTTTCTCTCTGAAACATCAGTCTCCATCTTCTCCATTTTGTCCAACAGTTGCTTACTGAATTTCTCAGAAAAACAAGTGAAGGACATGTGGAACAAACCCTCAATAAAACTCTTCATATCATGATCAAAAGTACTTTTTTTTGCTACAGATCGCTGACACAACAACTTCTTCTTTCTTGACTCGGCTCCTTCGTCATGGATCTTTCTCTTTACTCTTCCTCCAACATTAACTATACCATTCATCTCATCTGACACAGTAGCCGAGCCATTCACCTCTTCGACAATATCATCTGCTTCTGCCTCTATATCTTCTTCTTCTGCTTCCTCTATATCAGTTTTTTCAGGTTCTAAGACTTCCCATTTTGTATTGCTCCAATCAAATTTGTTCATTATCCTATCCAGAATAAGTTTTGCCTTTTCATCTTCCATTTCACCGTTCCTTATGTAGACATCACTCATAAGTACATCACCATTACCAGTCACCGAAATGACTAGAAACAGTTCACCCTACAAATAATTTTAAACATTAAGAGCTATAAAAAACATACATTAATCAGGAAATAAAAAGACAACATATATACATACCTTATCAGGAAATGAGTTCTCAAGCTCAATGATGTCTTCATATGAAACTTTTGCTACTCCTTTCCAATTGCCACACCTTTGACAAGTGAAACTGTCACTGAATCTCTTGCCGCATATTTCTCCAAAATCAGGAATGGCTTCCATAATCCAAATCTGGAGAGCATATGAGAATCCTTCCAAAATGTAGCTCTCCTTGTTATCCAATTTCTTCCTAATCTTGTCAATAGAGCTTAGCAGATAGTCGTACGAGAGAAGACCCTAATGGAACTGTCTAAACTTCTCAAGATCCATTGCTAACTTGATGTACATATGAAGGATGTTCACCTTCTCGTCTCTCCCCATAACCACACCCATCACGACGCATAGGTAGATCAATCTCAACCTATCAAGCCGACTCCATTTGTGAACATTTTTTAAGTGGTCCTTCTTTATACACTTCAAGGAGATCTTCCCACCCTCCTTAAATAGCTTACTCCAAAACCCCATGTCATCTTTCCATTTCACCCCTTCACTGCTACTCTTATTTACTACTAACAGGCCAGTCACCGCATGGTACTCTTGCAGCGAAAACCGCAGCGGATTCTTCGCAAAGACAAACCACTTCTCTTGCTTTTTCGAGGTGATCAATTCCTTACACAAGAAGCTATGTACCAACTTTGCTGAAAACTTGAGGCCATTTTCTTCAATTGCCATGATATGTGTAAATACAAGATCTCTCTTCACTTCTGCATATTCTTCAGACACAGACTTCTTCAGAATTCTGAGGAGTGACATGCGGCAGTTGTTGTTGATCTTCTTGATCTGAGGTTCAAGACCCTCTCCATATAAACGCTTCGGCAACTCTAATTCCATATCTACAAAAGACAATAAATAGAAGACTATTAACACCATAAGACATAACGCAAATGTCATAAACACTACACTAAACAGTAGCAGAAGAAAGATTCCATCACTGCCCAAAAAGAAATGTCATAAACACTACACTAAACAGTTTTACAAACAGGAAAACCCAACAATTATCATTATGTTCAAACTCAAGCTAAGACAAGTCAATTCACACTCTCAATCAACTAATCAAACAAAGTCAACTCACAAACTAAATCGGTTCACATAATCAAACTGAGAGCATGGAAGTCGAAAAGTATCAAGCCCCACAGCTAAAGGAAAACTACACTTCCCAAATATACATAACCTAACTGATTTCTTCAGTACAATTTCTAAAGAAGTTAGGCCATCTTTAACTCGGGTCTCTTAAGAAGAGGTTCTTAATTTTTTTGACCTCTTTTTAAATTTTTTTTTTACATTTTTCCGGATAAGAGACGTCTCTTATGTCTCTTATTTAAGAGACGGTTCTTAAGTTTTCTTAGTTAAAATTAAGAAACGGTCTCTTAAGAAAATAAGAACCCCTTGTTAAGAGACATGCATTAATCATGCTCTTATATGGCCAATCTTAGTAACAGAAGAAAGATTCCATCACTGCCCAAAAAGAAATGTCATAAACACTACACTAAACAGTTTTACAAACACGAAATCCCAACCATTATCATTCTGTTCAAACTCAAGCTAAGACAAGTCAATTCACACTCTCAATCAGCTAATCAAACAAAGCCAACTCACAAACTAAATCGGTTCACATAATTAAACTGAGAGCATGGAACCTAACCGATTTCTTTAGGAAAAGTTCTAAAGAAGTTATATGGCCAATCTTAGTAACAGAAGAAAGATTCCATCACTGCCCAAAAAGAAAATTATAATCAATTGATTGACATACAAAACCTTAATCCTGAAAAACCCAGATCAGTAACAAAACATAAAACAAACCTTACCCGAATCAAGAACCACATGTAACAAACCCTAATCAGTTGAAGAACACAAACCGATTGAAGAACCACATGTAACAAACCCTAATCAGTTGAAGAACACAAGTAACAAACCCTAATCATTTGAAGAACACAAACTCGATTGAAGAACACATGTAACAATCCCTAATCCGTTGAGGAACATGCAAAGAAAAAGGGAAATGGGGTATCTACAAATTCCAATCGGAGGAGCTGGCGATCGATCAAGGCACAAAAAAAAAGGAGAAACATGAAGAAGAAGTCTCACTTCCCTTCGATTGATTTCCTCTACGAGATAAATGGAAATAGAGAGCGAGAGAGATGTCGGAGAAAGATGATGATTGAGAGAGAAGAGATGTCGACGATTAGAGGAGAGTCGGGTCTTAGGGGTTTTGATGATTTGGGGATTTTTTTTTAATTATATTTTAACTTCATTTTTTTTTATCAATATCCATTTAACTTTTTTATATATAAATTGAGTTTTAGATTTATTAAATGAAATTAAGGGTTAATTTTGGGATTAAAAAAAGATTATACTAAAGGGATAAAGTTAAATTGATTTTATACCAAAGAGACAAATGTAGTGTTTATTTGCTCTATTT